>CACSLK010027773.1:8063880-8076482 GCA_902706635.1 Striga hermonthica
AGAGAGAGAGAGAGAGAGAGAGAGAGGTTGTGAGAGACGAAAACTGTATGCTATCTGTGGGTGGGGCCCAGTTATGTTTGGGTGTGGTAAATTTACCACATTATCCTTAATGAAGGTATAATTTAGGGGTTTTTTAGCCATTGGATCATCTAATCTAGTGGCTATAATATATTCTTATTTATTTCAGTGAGAATCATTCTCACCAGAGCGCATCCCTACATATATATATATATATATATATATATATATGGATAATGCTCCCCTACCCACGGTGGGCACATGTTAATATGCCCACCGCTTATGTGACATGTGTTGACCTTGAAATGTGGAATTTGTTCAATTACAAAATGAAGTTGCTATTGATTTAATTGTTTTTTATGGCATTTTCTTTTTTCTAAAACAGAAAATGGGCAATTCAATTAAAAATTGAAGTTGCGACAGATTTAATTGTTTTGCTTGACAATGTTTTTTAGTAAAAATAAATATGGCATAATTAAATCCTTAAAATGTGGATTTTGTTCGATTAATAAATAAAGTTGCGACTGATTTAAGTACGAAACAATATGGTGCACTCAAAATTCGGGTTTTCTTCAATTCAATTTGTAAATTGCGTCTGGTTTAACTGTAACACGTGATGTATATAAATTTGGACAGATTTAATACTAACTATCCCTTAAATTAAGAGTTTTATTCCATTTAAAAATACAAAATTTGAACTTTTAAGATAGATTTTATTTTGCACGTGCGATGAAATATTTAACCTCTTTAAAATAAGTATTTGGTTCAGATTGAAATTTAAAAAACCCCACCAATCACTACACTAATCATTCCTTAAATTAAGAATGCTAATCTATTTAAAAATAAAAAACCAGAACTTTAAAAGTAGAATTTATTCTGCATGTTTTTTAAAAAATTAAACCTCCTTAAAATAAGTATTTGGATCTGTTTGAAATTTAAAAAACACCATCAATCACACGATTTACAAATTTAAACTTCCTAAGATGAAGGATTTGATTAAATTTCAAATTCAATATCTTAAAATAAAATCATACGATTTGACATGTTTTATGTATCAAAATTAATTTAGGCCACTAAATATTTTCAAAACCTTTAAAAATTTTACCATATATTATGCTAAATATTTAATTTATTAAAATACAAATATCTACTATCTCAATGATTTATTTTCGTCGATACTGTTTACATAGCGAGGTACGTTTTCTGTATTTTTGTATCCCTAGCTCTCTCAGATTCATCACAACATCATACTTTTGATCAAAGCATGCAGTTTTATATGCAACAACAACAACAAGATTTTAAAGTTTGTCATATGAATGCAATGTAAAAGTTAGAGGTTGTCATATGAATGTTTTGAATAACAAACTTTTCCGATAAAAGTTTGAACTACAACACATTTTGTTCTGGAATAGTTTTGCACGAGTTAGAAAATATTGAATATTTAAGGTTTTTTAAGGTTAATGTATTTTCCACTTAAGGTTTCTTACGCCATGACAATAAACAAGAGTCAAGGTCAATATTTATCACATTTTGGTATGTTCTTGGAGAAACTGGAGTTAAGTCACGATCAGTTGTATGTAGTTATTTCACGTGTCATGAATCGTAAAATTTTGAAGATTTTGACTTATGACCAATCATCCAACCATACAAATCTAACTTTCCTTAATAATACTAGCCCGTGCATCGCACGAGTACTGCACTAGTATGCTCAAAACAAATAATTATTTTTGGTGAAATATTCATTAGCGAGAAAAAAAAAAGAGAAACGAGAAGAACGAAGATTACACTAATGACCGTGATAAAGTAATGTTGTATTGACCATTAACATATTGGTGGTGAATTAAATATCTACCCGTGTACCAAATGAATAAGACGTTTTTTTTTTTTTCGACTAGGTGGTATCCCTACATTCATCGGGGGTCTCACCACGCACTCCCAAGCCACTCACAGAGCCCCACTATGTGGTACGGGCCTAGCCGGTCTATGGCCCAAACGGGCTACAGGCTCCACACACAGAGAGGTGGGACTAATCCACCAAGGAGAATTGGAGAACCCCATCCCAACTCTCACGGCAGTCAGGATCAAAAACCCGACCTCTGGCTTCAGCAAGGCTTTACCTCTCCATCATCAACCAAGTGCGCTCACGCCCTGGGGGAAGACGTTTTGTGAATATTACGTTTTGTTTGATGACAAGTTTGTAATCTTAAGATGTTTCATTTTTAAGATTACAAACTTGTCATCAAACAAAATGTAATATTCACAAACAATTAATTTAGAAACTGATGTAAGAATAGGGAAAATTTAAAACCAGACTCACAGGTTGAGGGGGGTGTCATTTTTTGTCCCGCAAGAAAGCGATTATCACTGATGAGAATAATGGAAAGCATAGGATAATGAAGATGATGAATTCTCATTAACTGCAAGTAACTTGTACATCAGATATTTATACAAAATGAGCTGGGAATATTAACTCTGACTAATTACATGACTAATTATTATTCCAACTAATATCTAACTAATTCACTGCCAGCTAATGAATAACAAAATAACTATGCTAATACACCCCCGAGAAACGAAGCCCGGTTGTTTTTTGCTCGAAGAGGTAACCGAGAGCAGAAGATGAAAACGGCCTGGGGATAGAGGCTTGGTCAACACATCTGCAAGTTGAAATACAGAAGGAACATGACGAACTTCCACAACTTTAGAAGATACCTTTTTTCGAACAAAATGAACATCAATTTCAATGTGCTTAGTGCGAGCATGATGAACCGGATTGGATGCCAAAGCAGCTGCACTTGCATTGTCACACCACAAGATAGAGGGAGACTCAAAAAATAAGCCAAGCTCACAAGATAAAGACTGCATCCAAACTAAATCAGTGGTAGCATTAGCAAGAGATCGATACTCAGATTCAGCACTACTCCGAGCTACCACTTGTTGTTTCTTAGAACTCCATCTAAGAAGATTGGATCCAAGAAAAACAAAGTGGCCACATGTGGACCGTCGATCATCTATAGAACTTGCCCAGTCCGCATCAGTGTAGGCTTCAAGAACAAACCGTGAGACAGGTTGAAAATGCAGGCCAACAGACAATGTACCCTTAATGTACCTAAGAAGATGTTTGCAAGCAAGCCAATGGAGATGAGTTGGAGCATGAAGAAACTGACTTAGCTTGCTAACAACAAAAGAGATATCCGGCCTTGTCATGGTTAAATATTGCAAAGCACCAATGACACTTCTATAAAGAGAAGGATCTGAAAAGGGTTTACTGTCCTTGAGGTGAAGTTTCTGAGCAGGAGAGATTGGGGTGGTCACTGGTTTGGAAAACAACATATTTGTTTTGGTAAGTAAATCAAGAGCATATTTGGCTTGATTGAGAAGAAAGCCATTAGAAGTCTTTAAGGCTTCAAAACCAAGAAAGTGATTTACCTCACGATAAGTTTTTAAAGCAAATGTCTGGCTAAGAGAATCAATAAGGGTATGAACCATGGACTTGGAGTCACTAGTGATGAGAATATCGTCAACATATATCAAAACCATGAGCAAGCTGCCATTCTTCCTTTGAAAAAATAAAGAAGAATCAGAGACAGATTCTTTAAAGTGAAGAGACAACAAGCGATCTCTGTTCTTAGAAAACCATGCCCTAGGTGCCTGCTTAAGACCATATAGAGACTTTCTTAGCTTACACACAGCAGTAGGATGTTTGGAATCAACAATACCCTCAGGTTGGGTCATAAAACCAGTCTCTTGAAGCTCCCCATTTAAAAATGCATTACTAATATCAATTTGTTGACTAGACCACTTGTGTGTAGCAGCAAGAGTAAAAGCCAATCTGATAGAAGATGCCTTAACTACAGGACTGAAAGTCTCAAGGAAGTCAACTCCAACAGTTTGCTGAAACCCCCTAGTAACAAGCCTAGCCTTAAAATTGTCAACTGAGCCATCAAGTTTGTACATAGTTCTGAAAATCCACTTATTGCTAATGATCTTCATATCAGGAGATGGGTCAACCAAAACCCAAGTATCATTTTTAATTAAGGCATGAAACTCATCTGTCATAGCAGCCAACCAGTGGGGTTTAGACAAGGCCTCAGAAATAGTAATTGGTTCCAAAAGAGGTAAAGAAGTAAGAGTAGAGGAAAAAGTTTTAGGCTTAAAAATACCAGCCTTGGACCTGGTTACCATAGGATGAGAAGGCTGAGAACAGAATCAGAGGGCTCAAGTTGGAGTTGAACATGAGAGGAATACCAGGGACAGAAGAAGAAGAAGTAGAATTATCAGGAGAGGACTGATGAGGTGAAGCCAAGGGAAAAAAGAGGATGTGAATGCACAGGGGAAGTAGAAGGCACAGGAGAATTAGAATGCACAGAATGAGTAGGCAAATTAGGACAAGAAAGAGGCAAAATAGGAAAATTGGAATGCACAGGAGAATTTGAATGCACAAGAGAGTTAGATGTGGCAGTAGATGTAGGTGAAGGACTAAACAAAGAAGCATAAGGAAACTCAGATTCATGAAAGGAAACAGAAATGGCAATGTATAGTCTACCATCAGAACTAAGGCATTTGTAACCTTTATGGTGATCATTGTAACCAAGAAAAACACACTTTGAACTCCTGTATTGAAACTTATGAGAGTTGTATGGCCTATGGTAAGGAAAGCAAGAACAGCCAAATGGCTTTAAAAAGGAAAGGTCAGGATTAGAGTGAAAAAGCTTCTGAAAATGAGAGGATTTGTTTAAAACAGGTGTGGGAAGCCGATTAAGAGTAAACATTGCAGTGTGAAAAGCATCCCACCAAAATTTAAGTGGCATTTGAGGTTGAGCTAGTAAAGCTAAACCTATTTCAACAATGTGGAGATGTTTTCTTTCAGATTAACCATTCTATTAATGAACATAAGGACAAGGATGTCTAAAAACAATACCAAGGTTCTTAAGAAGAGGGACAAAGGATCTATATTCACCACCCCAGTAAGTTTGAAGACATTTAATGGAGGTGTAAAACTGAGTGTGCACAAATTTGACAAAATGTTGAAAAACAGTAAAAGCCTCAGATTTTGCTTTGAGAGGGAAAATCCAGGTAAACCTAGTGTAATCATCAATGAGATACATGTAATACTTGTAGCCACCAACAGACAACATGAGAAGGCCCCCATATATCAGAGTGAACAAGTTCAAAAGGCTGTGAAGTTTTAGTTGGTTGAGATGCAAAATGCTTTTGATGTAATTTGCCAAGTTTACAAGCATCACAAATAGGAATAGAAGAAGGAGCAGATAAGTTCAAACCATTAAGTACATGTTTTAACATTATCACATGGGTGGCCAAGTTTTCTATGCCAATCATTTAGAGTATCAACAGTCATTACATTTGCCATATGAGAAGAAGTAAAATGCAAAGAGCAAGATTGAGAAACATGAGTCTGAAAGACTGATGAAGAGAGAGAGCAGTAGACTTGGAAAGATCAAGCTGATACAGACCATCTTTAAGCTGACCTTCCAAGAGAATTTGTTGAGTTTTCTTGTCCTTTACAAGACAAAAATCAGAGTGAAACTCAATAAGAACATGATTGTCTTTGGTAAGCTGTGAAATGCTGAGAAGATTTTTTGTAATGTTTGGAACCAGTAAAATATTGTTCAGTAAAATAGGAAAAGCTTGAGAGGTGGGGAGAGATGAAGAACCAATATGAGAGATAGGAATGGTAGAGCCATTACCTACTGTGACCTTGTCATAACCTTGATAAGGGGCAGCCTGAAGAGAGAGATTCTCAAGATTAGCAGTCAAGTGATTTGTTGCCCCACTGTCAAAATACCAATTAGGATCTGACTTTATAGACATTGAATCCGAAGGAGCTGATGAGCCACCACTCAAGTAGGCATGTGGAGAAAGAGGAACATTTTCTTGTCCTGTAAAACTAATATCAAATCTCCTGTAACACTTCAAGGCCACATGGTTAGCTTTACCAAATAGTTGACAAATAATCTTGTCATTATTTCTGTAGGAACAGCCAGAAAAAGAACCACGACCACGAGATCGTCCACGGCCGCGACCTCTGAAAGAACTACCTTGAGATTGAACAAAATTGGCCGCAGGGTGAACATCTGTAATCTGAGAAGGAGCAGAAGCATAGAAGGCAACATGAGTAATAGGAACCTGACTAGCAAGCCGATCTCATGAGTTTGCAGAGAGAAATGAACTTCAGGAAGAAAGATAGAGTCCAAGCGAGATGTAAGATTGACAACAATCCATTCATAATCAGCACCCAAACCACCAAGGATATACATTGCTAACTCATCATCAGTAATACAGTGACCAACAGAATGTAGTTCATCAGCGATGGATCTCATCTTTAAAATATAATCATCAATAGAGGGATCACCTTTTTTAAGGGTTTGCAGTTGAAATTTCAGATGTAGCACACGAGCCTTAGACTGAGTATGAAACAACTGCGAGAGAACAAACCAAACCTCAGCAGAACGAGAGCAACAAGTGAGATGACCTAGCATAGGCTCAGTAATCGACGCAAGCATCCAGCTTAGGATGAGTTGATCAGTACGCATCCACTGCGTGTAGGCTGGATTTATCTCCGGTGCAGTGTGGCCGGAGGTAATCGACGACAGAAGCTTTGCCGGTGCCGTAGGATCGAGCAGATACTCCTCAAAGCCATGAGCACGAACAGTGGACAAGATCTGAGCCTTCCAATAGGAAAAATTGGACCGATCCAATCGAAGAGGAAGGGGATTGAGATGCGGTAATGAAATCGACATCGGCAACGAGGAAGAGTGCTCGGCCATGTCGAACGAAGAAAAGAAAAATTGAAGATCAACGGAAGCGAGATTCTCCGGCGACTGATACCATGCTGAGAATAATGGAAAGCATAGGATAATGAAGATGATGAATTCTCATTAACTGCAAGTAACTTGTACATCAGATATTTATACAAAATGAGCTGGGAATATTAAACTCTGACTAATTACATGACTAATTATTATTCCAGCTAATATCTAACTAATTCACTACCAGCTAATGAATAACAGAATAACTATGCTAATAATCACAAATAGTCCCACAACTTTTAAAAAGTAATCAAAAGTAGGACTTTTGATGCGATTTCGGGTCTGAAGGACCGATAAGACATGTGGTGCAGATGTGGCATTTTTTTTTTTACTTGTTGGCAGCCTTCATCACCCGTGGCATAGTAGACCTGTGGGACTAATTTTGAAAAATTTTCTATTTTTATATTGTTATGCTCTCATTTTCTTATACAAATTATATATATATATTAATATATATAAGTATATCTAAGACAAGATCATGAATTTATATAATTATTTATTATAACTATTTATAAACAATTTTAATTATAAATAAGGATAGATTATACATTAAAATAAATTTAGAAAATGTTTTCAATTCCTTTTATTTTGTAATGTGTTATTTTTAATAGGTATTCTTTAAGCTCCTTTATAATATTAAATTATTATAAAATTATAAAAAAAAATAATTTTATTCATGAGAAAATTGTAGTTAACATGTTTTACTATATTCTTAATTAAACAATTATAAAATTACAAACAAAAATTTAGAAATATGAATATTCAATAATGTATTTCAACAATTGTACAATGTTTCAAAAAAAAAAAAAACCGTAGAATTATTTTTTTACCAATATCTGGAGTTACGGATGCTGATATTCTCAACTAGTGTCATTTGTACACTTCTTTTTTTTTTGCCGAAACGATAAAGGTATATAAATGCGCACAAATGTGCAAAGGAGCAGCCACCAGATGAATATAAACAACCAACAGCTGAATACAAGCAGCCGATAGCTGAATAAAAATGGGAGCACAGTCAACAGACCACCTAGAGCCGACCCCAACAGGGTAAAACTCAAGAACACAACAAAAACTAGAACACTAAAATACTAAGACAAACACAAAGACGACAACAACAGGGTAATGCCCGAGTGTGCGATCACAACAGGATAATAAAGTCACACTCGGGCTAACTGAGGCCAACAGCCCAAACCTAAAACACAAGGACAAACACAAGACGAGCACAGACACCTACAACACAAAACAATGACATAAACTTAAAGAAAGCAAAAGGAAGCCCTTCCCACAATAATAACACCAGTCCCAACACGAGGCACCAGCAGAATCATGGATAAGCACCCACAGAGATGAACCACAACCTAGAAATCAGCCCCCAAAACTGCCGAAACGCCTAGCTAAATTCAAAATCTTAGGCCCCGGACAACTCCAAGAAGTGAAAGCCGACCCACAGCCGAAGGAAAGTCAACCAGCCCCCGACACTCCAGCTTCCCATGACCCGGCCAACACCACTAGCCTAGATCCGACATGCCGGACACCCCACGTCACAACACCAGTGGTGGGGAATATAAGGGACTCGAATCGACCCGCCTCAGCCCCGACCCACTCAACTCCGGTGAGCCGAGCATCCAGAGCCACCCCCAAACCCGACCAAACACCAAACCCCACATTCCGCTGCAAGACGAGCCCACCACCAGACGCTCCGAAATCAAGCCCGCCACCAGCGAACCAAACCAGAGCGAGACCAGAAGGCGAGCCAACCCTCAACAATGCGGCCCAGAATCCGCACCGACGAGTCTTCCGTCGCTGATTGAGACCACAGGTCCGCCATCGATGCAGGGGAGAAACGATGAAGAGACTGAGATATTTACATGCACAGGAAAATAAACAATTAATTACTTTTTCTTTTTTGGTTTGCACTTTCCATTTGGGATGACCACAAATAATTTTAGAAACATTATATTATATGAATTTGTTATCTATATTTATTTAGAATTATTCTTATCACTAGGCAACTTACTTAAAAATATAAAAATTTGATTAGCTTTTCAAGCACTTCTATTGTTTAGATTGATTTATTATCGAATATTCGCATTTGAAATATATAACATTTTTTTTGGTAATTTTGTTATTATTTAATAAAAATATAGTATAAATGTTAACTATAATATTAAATTTTTATAAAATTATAAAAGTAGTTTTATTTGTAACTAAATTAAAGTTGATAATTTTTATTCATGACATATATTTTTGGTAATTTTTAATTATTTAATAAAAAATATAGTAACTATTTATGTAATTTTATAATTATTTAACAAATTTACAAAAAAATTAATTATAAAAGTAAAGTATTATCAAATTACAAAAACCGTTTTATTCAATTTACAAAGTGACATGTCAGATGGATGGCCACCTAACTGGAGGGAGAGGTCATAAGTGTCTACACTGTAAAATCAATTCCTGATGGAATAGAAACGAGATATATGGTATAATTTATAAATTACAAAAATAGTTTTATTCATGACAAAATTATAGCTAACATATTTATTCATGGACATATTTATTTTGTTTTTTATTTTTATAATTATTTAATAAGAAATATAGTAATTATTAAAAATAAATTAACTATAAAATTAAATTATTATAAAATTACTAAATCAGTTTTATTCATAACATAGTTATAGTTAACAATTTCTTACTTTATTTTTCATTAAATAATAATAAATTTATAAAAAAAAAATATGTCATGAATAAAAAATGTTAAGTATAATTATTTGATAAATAAAAATATTTTTTGTAACTTTATAATAATTAATATTACAAAGAAGCTAAAAGAATGCCTATTGAAAATAACACATTACAAAATAAAAGTAATTAAAGATATTTTCTAATTTTATTTTAATGTATACTGTATCTTTATTCATAATTAAAATTTTATAAATAGTTAATACAAATAGTTATATATATTCGTCATGTTGTCTTAGATTTACTTAATAATATAAAAAATAGGAAAAAAATCAAACTAGTCCCACAGGTTTACTTCCATGCCACGTGTGATGAAGGCTGTCAACATGTAAAAAAAAGGCACATCTATGCCACATGTATTATCGGACCTTTCAGACTCGAAATTGCATCAAAAGTCCAACTTTTTATTGTTTTTTGAAAGTTGTGAGACTATTTGTGATAATCGATTTCTTGTGGGACAAGAAATGACACCACCCTCAACCTGTGAGACTAGTTTTGAAATTTTCCGTGTAAGAATATATGTGACCCGAAAGCATTGGGCTCACATTTAGTTATTTTATTGGGCTAGATCTATATTTAATAGTTAACAAATCTAAACCATTAATCTAGATATTTGATGGACGTACCAGATCTAAAGCCACCCCTAAATAACTTAGTCTTCTCTCCTACTATTAGGGTACACAGTATTATCCCATCACTTTTCTACTACCTTAAAAAAGCGTTCAGGAGGGAGAAACTAATCTAGATATATGAATCGATCAAGCCCCGTTAAGCTGGACATATCCAAATTTTATGATAGAATTGAGTGGGGATTTTATTTCTAGAGTTTGTCTAAAGATGGGTTTCTGCCATAAATTTGTTAATTGGATTCTTGCCTGTGTGAGTTCTACCACTTTCAGTTTCAATATGAATGGGGATAATGCAGGGTATGTTAGAGCCAGTAGAGGGTTAAGGCAAGGGGACCCACTGTCCCCTTATCTTTTCATCCTTGTGTCTGAAGCTTTCTCCAATTTAATTTCTCATGCTAGGTCTAATACGATGTATCATGGAATTAGAATAGGTAAAGATGCTCCTGTCATTTTATATTTTTTTTTTTTTTTTTTTGCAGATGATTCCTTGTTACTTTGTAAAGCTGAGTCTAACCATGCCCATCTCATTTTGAACATCCTTTCTGAATATGGGTCAGCTTCTGGACAATGTGTGAATTTGAGCAAATCTTCTATCTTCTTCTCTAAAAACTCTAATAAAGCCACAATTTCTGAGGTGTTTAGTATTCTGCAAGGGGTTCATTGTGTCAAATCTTCCAAGTACCTAGGTCTCCCTCTGGGGATAGACAGGTCTAAGAGAGAAACATTCCAGTTTGTGAGTGAGGCAGTTAAAAACAGAATTTCAAATTGAAAAAATGTGTATTGAGTGAGGGTGGGAGAGAGGTCCTGATAAAAACTGTAATTGGGGCTCTCCCCACCTATATAATGTCGCGCTACAGGCTCCCTTTATCTGTGTGATGACATGTGCCAAGATTCTGCAATTTTTTTTGTGGGGAAAAAAATATAATGGGGATGGGGAACAAGTGGCACTGGGCTAGATGGGATAGGCTAACTCAACCTAAAGGGGAGAGAGGGTTAGGATTTGAGGATTTACGAGCATTCAATGAGGCTCTTTTAGTGGTTGTGGAGAGTGACTACCATGCCAAATTTACTGATGAGCGGGGTCATTAAGGGTAAGTACTTTTCTAGTCCAATATTTGGGGTGTTAAGATTAAAGGAGAGGATTCCTGGTTTTGGAAATGTTGGTTAGGCGCTAGAAAATCTTTGAGACTGGGATCTAGGTTAGGATTTGGGATGGGAGGACAGCTGATTGTTTGCCCCATTTTTATTGCCTTTTTTGTATTTATTTTATCTTCCTTTTTCCACCGCTTAAGCTGTTTCTTTAGTTTTTAGTCCGTTTCGTGCTTTATTATGTGTTTTCTTTTATTTTGAGTCTTTAGGTGTTTTTCGTTTGTTTTTCCTATTTTCTTTTGTGTTTTGTCATTTTTGGTGTGTAGGTCGGGAGCTTTGGGCAAACTTTCTCTTCAGGAAAAATTGGTTTCAAGAGGATGTTGAATAGATGAGTTCCTTAGCTACGCGTAGGAAAAACGGAACTCAATTCTGAGTTCGGACGAGCTCAAACAATATCGAAACGTAAGATGGTGCAGTGCAGCCCAGGTCGTGACCGCGCCCCACGCCAGTGCCTAGCACCTGTGGGCTCGCGGCCGCGGAGGGCCCACGACCAGATTTTGTAATTTTCATTTTTTTTCGTTTTAGCTCCGTTTTTCGAGCACTATTTATCAAAACGATCCTTAGACTCGTGGGAACAATCCCCAATATTGTTTTTGCACTTCTTCCTTCTCCAAAACTGAGATTTAGATCGTTCTTTTTGCTCAATTCACTCTTGACTTTTCCAGATTTGGCTTTTTCATTAGATTGGAATATCAGATTTCTATTAATCGTAAGTTTCTCTTTTCATCTAATTCATGAATATAATGATTTTGATAGTTGAGATTGTTGATTTTGAACTTCATATGAGTAGTTAATTAGTTCGCTAGGGATGGGGGATGATGATGATGTTTAGAATTTAATTGTTATTTTCATGCTTGTTGATCATTAAATTTATGCTAGTTGTGCTTAACTAGGGTTTATAATTCTCATGCTTGAATGTTGAATATTATCGAAGAGTGACACTTCAATTTGCAATTGATTTCCAATTGAATATGATTCGTTCTTGTTTGATGTGTTTAAATCCAACGAACTAGTATATTAACAATCGTCTAGGATAATTAATCAACTCTTTGAACTGAAAATGGAGGAGTTGATCGATCTAGGCTCGCATGAAATAGACTTGTTCGGATACGTATTGTCTATATGTTGTGTGGTTTGTTTGATTTACCGTCTATGTTATCCTCTTGTTACGAAGAGTTATTGAGGACTATCTCTAGACGTTAGGTTGTTCGAACCATTTAACTGAATGATCTTA
>CACSLK010027773.1:8110809-8137944 GCA_902706635.1 Striga hermonthica
TTAAACTGGCCGCAAATCTCAAGTGCCAGTGCTTGAAAACCTTTCATTTTTACTTCATTGCTTGTTAATTCATCAAGGAATTACGGCTATACTGATAGGACTCCCACTGCTCCGAACCAATTAAAACAAGAAATCATGGTGAAAACCTCTGCTTTCTTTGTTATGCTTCGTATCTGTGGTGTTGTTAGAGTTTCTATGGCATTATTTTTGCTACTTTTTTCTTGAATTTGGTGTTTGGAAGTGAATTCTTAGCATGAATTTTGAAACAGTTTCCATGGGAGATGGTTGGGTTCGTTTAATTGCCCCGCCGTTGTAATCATTCGTCCCTTAAAGAAACCCTTTATGTGTTATTATCATTAGCTTTTTTCCTGAAGTTGATTGCGTCTTACAGGGAACAACAGAGGTCGTTCGGGCTGTGCGGTTCGGGTTCATGTCAGATGAAGAAGTCAGGCGCCAGAGTTCAGTGAAGATCACAAACCCTAATTTGCTTGATGTTTTGGACAATCCAATTCCAGGTGGACTGTATGATCCTGCCATGGGGCCCCTGGATGATTTATCTCCGTGAGTAGGCTGAAATTTGAAAGGAATTAACTCATGCTTTTGTTAATATTTTTGCTTATATGGGTAAATGCAGATGTAAATCATGTGGTCAGAGATCATACCATTGTGGTGGTCACTGTGGCCACATTGACCTGGTTTCGCTCTCCTACAATCCGTTGTTATTTAGGACCCTGAGCAAACTTTTGAAAAATACATGTCTTTACTGTTTTAAATTTCGGTCGAACAGAAGTGAGGTGAGTTATTACCTACCTACTTAGCTAAGAGATTGGTTTCTATTGGTATGTTATCTCACCTAAAAATTTGACTTGTTTGATATATAGGTGGCGAAATGTGTTTCTCGGTTAGAATTGATAGGAAAGGGCGACATTATCAGGGCAAGAGAGGTGGGTTTGGAAAAGGGGGTCACACTGGTTAATGTAACTGAGACAAAGGATTCTAAGCAGACATCATGGGATTCTTGTCTGCTCACTGAAGCTATTGGGGTTTTGAACGAGTATTTAAAACGGACTAAGGATTGCAAGAACTGTGGAGGCGAGGGCCCTAAGATCAGAACACCGACATTTGGATGGTTTCACGTGGTAAGTGTCAGGAGTAGTTAAGCAGTTCAGTTTTGTTGTATTTTTGAATCAGGGTGTATTGGTTTGTTCTAATTTGACTTCATTAGGTATGAGGATGGACATAAATGCCTGAATTATGCGCTCTGGTTAGCAACCCGTTTCATTTAAGACAAGGAAACATTCCCTGAAAGTTATATGAATCTTTTGTTGACAAGTGTCACAACCTACAACATCATTTACAGAAAGGGAGAAATGAGCTTTTCCAAATGCACTTTTAATGAATTATACTCTCTCCAGTCAAAAAAAGGCCATGATTGGCAAAACAAATTTAGTTATTCGTTTAGTTTTCAATAACATCCTTATGCTAATCATATTTTCTTATCAAATCAACTGTTCAATCTACTCCGGCTCTACACCCTTGTAGAACTTTTAGGTATGTTTCTGTGGCTTGTTCTATCTGACATGGTTTTTTTTTTTTTTTTTTTTTTTTTTTTTTTTTACATTTTTAAGATGATCCCAGATTCCCATTGGGAATCTTCTGTGGGGTCTAAGCAGCCAAATTTCACATCTTTCAATTAAGTTAATGAAACTCACTCGAGAACTTTTTGTTTGTCTCTTTGGAACTAAGAACTGGATGCTCAGTTCAAAATTTTATTTTCATCCATCTTTTTTCCTGAACATGTATGCTTTTGAAATAAATAGTTATTTTGTCAGAGGAAAATAATTGAGTGAATTCATCTATGAACTGGTCTACCGAGGACTATCATCCATTGTTGCTATGATGAATATTCACTCATTTACTTTTCATCTATCGTTCAGAAATTTTAATCAGAATGATTACCATTGAAATATTTACTATCAGAAAACCAACAGCTGGAAACGCATCTTGCCATGTTAGAGTAATCGTGTCTTTTACGCATGCCAACTCAAACGAAATAAATGACTTTGGTAGAGCTCAATGTGTATTTGGGGAAAGTCTCTGAGCTAGAAGAAATAAAATATTTATCTACTTGATAATGTGTACCTTTATATTTTGATTTGTGTTTCTAACCTATTGTGTAGGAAGATATCTCCTTTACTGAACTCAGAGAGATCGTCATAAAGAGCAAAGGTTCGGATCTGAGTCACAGTGGAAGAGGTGAGAGTACTCCATCCGAGGTTGTAGATGCTGATGATTGTTCGTGGAAGGATGATTCTGAGACAGTGGAAGCCCATTCGATTGACAATAAAGTTGTAACTCAAGAAAATAACTCAAATCATGGATTAAATGATACAAGTAGTCTACCTCTTTTACCAACAGAGGTAATTTACTTAGTTTCGTGTTCTGATGATTTTGTCCTTTGGTTTGTAATCTATTTAAGGGTCTTGTGCATCCTAATTTTCAGGTTAGAGATATTCTGAGGCGCTTGTGGGAGAATGAAGCTCCTCTATGCTCATATTTATATGATATTCAGCATCGAAAAGATACAATTTCTGGAAATGCAACTGGCTATTCAATGTTTTTCCTAGAGAACGTTCTTGTTCCGCCAATCAAATTCCGACCTCCAGCAATAGCTGGTCATTCGGTAAGTGTTGAGAAAAAATCTTTTGACTTTTTCTTTGGCATCAAATAACTGTGTTTTTCAATATTGGCAGCTGGTTTTAGCATGTACAGCTATGATATTTAGAAAAGAATTGGTTGCTAAGCGATATAGATATTTCTACTCATCTTCATGACCACCCGTTATGTTGTATAGTCAAATTTTATAGGTGGGAGGTAATAAAGTGTTTGAATCCTTACTAGTTTTTGGTTATGTTCACATTGACATTGTTGAAGCTAGAAGGCTCGCCCCTCTCTTTCTGAGTGGGATGATAGTTAGTTTTGCTTACTGATGAGTCATGAGTGGGATGGGGTGGAGATGATCATATTACCCGAAACATCTTTATTGCCAATACAAGCTTGTGTTTATCTGTTTGTTACTGAATTATTTTTGTTCTTATTCCCTTTAGATGATGGAGCATCCACATACTGTTCTATTGGGGAAGGTGCTGCAGTCGAATATTGCTTTGGGAAATGCTCAAATTAATATTAGTGAACGCTCAAGGATCATTGCTTGCTGGGTTGATCTGCAGCAGTCTATCAATGTGTTATTTGATAGCAAAACTGCAACCAGTGAGCCTATTTCTGAGGATTGTAGCTTTTCCTTTTGCGGTGGCTCATATTGAGATGCACTTTGCCTTTGATTTCATTTTGCTATTAAAATTTTCAACACTTTTTGTGTTATAGCACTAATCCTGGACCACCAATTTGTGTATAGGAAACTAGGTCCTCATGGCTCGTGCAAATCAATTTTTCTTTTATTTTAGTGTAATTCAGGTTACATGGTCACAGTGATGTGATTAATTACACTGAAGTATGTGATGGATGTTGGTAGCTGTTGATTTATTTGATATATGCTCTATTCTGTTTCAAATAATATCGAGAAGGAATCATAACTGATCATTTATAAAATTGCCTGTTAGGCAATTAACGGGTTAGGACATCGAGTAGATGTAAGGTATTTTCCGACAGCTTCTGCTACTCTTTGATCGAACCTGTCCTCTCCAAGTGCACTTTTTTATTGGATGAGAGCATTTTGTTTGTACAATTTGTTGCCTCTTCCAAGAGTTCATTTTTTTAATTGGATAAGAGCATTTTGTTTGTTCGTTTTGTTTCCTCTTTCCAATAGTTCATTTCATGTTTACAATCGTCATAAATTCGGATTCAGTCATCCTACAAGTTATTATATATTCCTTCTCTCCTCAGGGGTGTTGTCCATGGCTTTGCCTCGTCTACTTTTTATTTTTATCATTCTTAGAACATCCTTAACAAGTTAAGTGATCCTCATTAATAAATTCCATGCTATGCCCAGAAAAGTGGAGAGTTGTATTTTAAGAGTGGTGCAGTACTTTTATAGTAGTGGGCTGCAGTGCATATTGATCACAGCTGGATATAGGAATCACTTTTGTTTCCCTGGAAATTGTCATGATTTAGGTAGTTTGAGTTCTTGATCTCAGTTGCAGTTTCTTGTTTCTTGTGTTTTACTTGTCCAGATGTTTGGTATATGTTCTTACTAGAAGTTGCCAAGGTTTTTTATGCTTTGGATGCAGTATTCTATAGTTTTCATGTTATGCAAATTCGCATTATTGTGACAGGTCAAGCTCAAATTAAAGATTCTGGAATATGTCAGTACCTTGAACAAAAAGAAGGCCTGTTCCGTCAGAATATGATGGGCAAAAGGGTCAATTTTTCATGCAGATCTGTCATTTCCCCAGATCCTTACTTGTCAGTCAATGAAATCGGAGTTCCGCCATGCTTTGCCTTGAGACTGACATATCCAGAGGTATGTATGAGAGGTTTCTGTAAATTGTTTTTTACTTTGTAGTTTACTGTAGTCATCTGTTGTGTGACAAATAGATGAAGAATACAACCGTATCATTTGGCTGCACCTTTATATATGGCAAAAGAAAATTTATGATTGTTATGCTATATTAACCTATTCACTTTAACTGGTTTTTTCTTCTCTCATCAATTTTTGCTAGATGTGTGGATCTTCCAATGAGTCCGCATGCACCTAATAAGAAATGAGTTCCGTAAACCATATTAAAATTATAGTTTGACGGGCAGCAAGAAGAAATGTGTTTGAGATCCATGATTATAATAATAGTCTTTTGTTGATAAAATCAGACAAGAAAGCATTACTGGAATCATGAAACCATATTTATACATGCCATCTTGATATCTTAACAGTGTCCATGGTTTTTGACATCTATTTTCAGGGAAAGCAATGAACTGCTGAAATTTTATCTGCAGTAAAGGAAAAAGAGATTCTATGGACATCCTCTGTACATAAAACAATTTAATTTTCTAAAACTATATTGATGTCAAGATATTTTGAATAAACCATGTCGGTTCAATTTTGTTTACAAAAACTTTAACAATTTTCATTGGAATGATCCTTTTGGTTTATGAAGTTACGATGAACGAGTATTGCTGTAGTTCTTTATATCTCTTCTGCTTAGGGTTTAATCGATGAATTCAGTTAAGTCTCATGATGAAATATTATTATCTATGGGAAAAGATGAAATCCATTGATTTACAGCAGTCCTGATCATTTAGTTTATATTAGGACCCAGGACTCTTTTATATTTACTTGACTAATCAGGCATGTTAATAACTGAACTCAATAGAACTATATCTGCAACACCACATTTCCAGATATAGGATTTCCTATTTTAAGGAATTCTCTGTAGCACCTTTTCCATATAAAAAATGATTGTGTTTTCTTTCCTATCTCTCATGCCAGATTTGGTAATATAATTTTTGGACATATTTCCTGAATCATTCACTAATAATATATAGAGGGCTACTCCTTGGAATGCTGGAAAGTTGAGGGCTGCCGTCATAAATGGTCCTGAAATTCATCCTGGAGCTACAACTTATGTTGATAGTACGACCACTGTGAAACTGCCACAGAGCACAAAGATGCGTGTGGCAATATCAAGAAAATTACCTTCTTCTCGAGGGAGCATTACCAAATCAGGGAATGAACTTGATTTTGAGGAAAAGATTGTCTATCGGCACTTGCAGGATGGTGATATTGTGCTTGTAAATCGGCAGGTACCTGAAATAGTTTATACGATTATCTGATGTACTTACAAGAATGCAACAAACATTTTGTTCTATTTATTTATTTTAGCAATTATATTGTGATGCAGCTCTAGTTCCTAACTTATTTGGAGATAGTTATCCATTTTGCCTGATTTTCAGTAACTTCCTCTCTTCAGTTGTATTTATTATCTGTTGTTAAACTTTCTTTTTCTAGTGCCAGGGTCTTCATTTTCTGTGAGATCCTCAACTAGGACCTGTTAATTTGGCTCTTTAGTTATCTATCTATAAACATTCCTGGACTGTGTTCTTCTGTGGGAATGACATAAGATAGTGGATGCTGTTAGCTTTTCTCTTCACTAGATTGACATTTAACATTCAAATTATTGTAAATAAGGCAGACTTGATATAATTCGTAAGGTAAAGTGCAACATTATATTGCACCTTTTTGGAAGGACCTAGTTAGATTTTACTCCTCTGTGCATGTACCTCTCTCTGTTTTTTCTTTCTTCATTTGTTCAGAAACTATTATACTCTAAGGTGTTGCTGACCTGTTTAGCATTTGAGCATCTAAACCTTGGAACTTATATTCAGGGTTAGTGTTTTTGTTAGATTTGTTGTTATACAACACAGTAGTTACTTTGTGTTTGTAAATCCCATGGTAACTCGAATATGACGCTAGAGGTAGTGTTTTTGAAATTAACATCCACCAGAATGAGTAGGCAATGAGTATAATTAGTCATATTTCATGCTCCTGTAGAGTTAGATTATATTTCTCCATGAAGAGTTCTGTCTGTTTCATGGCATCCATTCTCTCATCTTATCTGTCTTGGTTCGATCAACTAATTCTCTGGCTGCTTTGGTTAGTACTAAAATTTGATTTTTCTTTTTTTATGTCAGCCTACGCTTCACAAGACCAGTATAATGGCTCATGTTGTTCGTGTGCTGGAAGGTGAAAAAACGCTTCGCATGCACTATGCAAACTGCAGGTTCGCATTTTCACTTGCTATACAATATTGTGTTCTGCTCTAATAATTATCGGTAATAACATCTTGTATTGGCTTCAGCTCATATAATGCTGACTTTGATGGCGACGAAATCAACGTGCATTTTCCCCAAGACGAAATTTCTCGGGCTGAAGCATACAACATCGTTAATGCTAATGAGCAGTACATAGTCCCGACAAGGGGTGAACCCGTGAGAGCTTTGATTCAGGTTTCAGTATCAGTAAAGGATGTCTTCTTGTTATCTTCGTGTCCAGCATATTGTTAATCATTGTTCACCTCATGTTCTTGTGCTATATTCAACCTTAGGCCTGCATGATTAACTATTGGCACGCCTAATATTCCAGGATCACATTGTAGCTGCCGTGCTTCTGACAATGAAGGGTACATTCCTTACTTGGAGTGATTTCAGCCAACTGCTTTGTGGGTCTGGTGTTTTTGCAGCAGGGCCTAGTTCACGTCAAGTAACCCATTCCTCAAAGGTTTCAATAGTAGATTGTGAAGGCCTTGCGAAGTCTGTCTTGCCTGCCTTGTGGAAACCAGTGCCCCTTTGGACAGGAAAACAGGTTTGTTTATTTAGATTGTGACATTTCGTCTGATTTGCTGAAAAATTTGGCCGATTAAAGATGATTGTTAATCTTTTTGGCAACAATCATATTTTCTTTTTTCTTCTTCTCTAGGTAGTTACAGCACTACTGAATCATATCACTCAAGGCTGTGCGCCTTGTATCACAAAAAATCAGGGGAAAGTCCCCAAGACCTATTTTACTGGGAAAAGCTTCCAAAATGATGAGGATGAAGAAGATCAAAACGTTGAACATGAATTGTTAGTTTGGAAAAACGAGCTCGTGCGTGGTGTGATAGACAAGGCTCAATTTGGGAAGTATGGTTTGGTTCACACTGTGCAAGAGCTCTATGGGTCTGATAGTGCGGGTATTTTGCTTTCTGCATTGAGCCGCTTGTTCACCATCTTTCTGCAGGTGCTTTCTTCGTTAATTCAGATTTTCCCTATAAAGTACTATTTTTGAGTGCCTCTGCGTATTGATCAAATTACTATACTTTGATCATGGCTCAGATGAATGGATTCACATGCGGGGTAGATGACCTTGTTATATTGCCTCATTATGATCTCCAACGGAAGGAGAAACTCAAAGGAGAAGATGTTGGTGAAGAGGTTCACTGTGAATTTGTTAATTTCAAACCTGGGCAAATAGGTACCGTATGATAAGATTTGTATGTATATCCCCAGCATAGGTCACTTTAAACTTTAAATGCACATCCGACTTTGGATTTTATACCAAACTCGTATAGCCTTTAGGATTGAATAGCTTGTTACTCACAAAATGTAATTGCATCGTTTCACAGCCAATGACCTGCATTGCCTTTCTTTGTTCTCCAACATTGTCAGCCTAATGCCACCACAAAGGCACAAACTGACACTAAACTACCTCTATTATTTCTAAAATAATTTCGACTATACCTTGATGTGATATTTGATTAGCAAGATATTTGTGGGCTACTATTTTATATTGCATGAGTTTTTTGTTTGGTTTGGTTGTTTAACAGTTGATTAGCAAATTCCATGCAGTAAATAGATAATGAAATAACCATGATGGTCTTTTTAAGCTAAATTCCACTCTTCTGCCCCGTTGGGCTTGTTTTTCATCGCCATGCTTTATCGTGATTCACCTAATCACATTCTTGAATGGGAGCCCTGTGCTGTTCAGTTTAAAACTAAATGAAGACTTGCTAATGGACAATGTATTGGTACTTAATTTCTCATTTTCGAGTTTCTCTAAATTGTTTCCAAGATAGAGGTGATCTTTTGTTTCTCGTTTCCCACTCAGGATTTTGAAAAATGCTACCCATTCTTTTTTGTTTTGATTTCTTAGGCCCTGAAGAACTGCAGATGGAAATCGAGAAAGCCATATGCAGTGACAGAGAATCTGCTACGGCATCATTGGACATGAAAATGAAGAACAAATTGACAAGTAGGTTGACTACAGAAGGCTCTCAGGTGTTCAAGCAATTACTGACTGTGGGATTATTAAAACCTTTCCCAAAGAACTGCATCTCTGTCATGACCACAGCAGGCGCCAAAGGTAGCACGGTAAGATAGTAAATAAGATAAATCCTGTCTCGTCTCATTTTGACATGAGTATTTTTTAACTCTGTCATATTTCCCGCCTTAATGCTTTGCTGTTAACCTAAATTGGACCTGTTCTTGACTATAACAAATGTAGGATAAAAATCCCTCCTGCCGGATGAATTTAAAAGTAATGTATTTAGTGATATCTTGTTTGTTTTCTAATATCCTGAAAAATGTTCCCAATATCTATAGATGAGTAACATTTTGGGGAAAGGCTTGCCCTTTTTTTCTATTCTTTCTATTTTTTTCGTATATTTCACTAGATGGCATTTTTATCTGCAGATACCTACATGTGTGTGTGCTGGCATCCATATATAAGGCTAGACGAGTTCTTGTTCTTACACCTGGGGAGAGTTCTTGTTTGAACTCTATCCTACATATATATTAGTATATTAACAGTTCAAATTGACATGGTAACTTTAATCATTATTGATGTAGGTGAATTTCCAACAAATATCGGCCTATTTAGGGCAACAGGAGCTCGAAGGGAAAAGAGTCCCTCGAATGGTTTCTGGGAAGACTTTACCAAGCTTTCCTCCATGGGATTTCTCGTCTACAGCTGGAGGCTTTATTAGTAGTTGCTTTCTTTCTGGCCTTCGGCCTCAGGAATATTACTTCCATTGCATGGCTGGTCGAGAAGGGTACATCAAAGTCTTTCACTTGTTTCCCACTTGTCTACTTTGTTTTCCTTAAAAAAAACCTCATAACTTCCAATGCTTTTCTAACTCCTCCCTTCACCAATTGCTTTCGGCATTATTATAGTTTTAGAGCGTAATTATTGTCCCTGTGTATGCTCTCTCCTCTTTCACCTTGTCTCACTTGAGCTTATATTTCTGCAGTTTAATTGACACTGCAGTGAAAACATCCCGCAGTGGATACCTACAACGGTGCCTGATAAAAAATCTCGAGAGCCTAAAGGTTTGTTACGATTTTACAGTCCGCGACTCTGATGGTTCCATCATTCAGTTCTACTATGGAGACGATGGTGTTGATGTGCACTGGACAAGCTTTCTAAAAAACTTCAAGGCACTTCAAGATGTAATTCTTTCCCCATATATACAAATACTAGATTAATCCAGCTTTATTACACGGGTAGTCGATATTAATGGCACAGTAAAGGAAATATAACAAATATCTTTGCATGATATGGTTTCAGAATGAAGAAATATATAGTCAGAAATTTCAGAACAAGCGGGAGTTCAATAGTTACATCACAAAATTGCCCGAGGGGCTTGAAGAGGAAGCCAGGTGCTTTATTCACAAGGCATCAGAAAAACCGAATGCTGGTGGGTACAACCCGCGTAAAAAGCGCAGGGTATCAAAAAGTTACAGTAAGGCTTTTGCGAGGGACCAAGACAAGTTCTTGGAGTTGGTGAAGCAGAAATATTTGTCGAGCCTTGCACAGCCTGGGGAGTCTGTCGGCATCATTGCAGCTCAGTCAGTGGGAGAGCCATCTACCCAGATGACGTAAGACTAATTCGTTTGATGGTAAAAAGCAGAGTAGTTCAAATATGTTTCTGATGTTCCTCAATTGTCCAGCGAACTTCTAGAATTTGAATGTTATTTCTCATTAAATTAGCCGTGGTAAATGTCAGAGACAATGAAGTAAAACTGATACTTAAAAGTGATCGGCATGTATATGAACACATAGCTGTTGTAAGTGGATGACTGGCTGTGAGGTAATTTCCAGATTTGTAGCACCTTTTCATGTTTTCAGCTCAAAATTTAATCCTGTGGTTATACTTTGCATATTTTGTATAATAGTTAACATCATTTGTCATATTTTCTTTTTTGTCATACACAACAAATGTTAATGACTGAACCTACAATATCTCATTTGATGCTATGGTTTTACATTTTTTTTTTCATTTGACAGACTCAACACTTTCCATTTGGCTGGCCGTGGTGAAATGAATGTCACACTTGGTATCCCACGCCTGCAGGAGATCTTGAGGACTGCATCACGTGTTATCAAGACCCCCATTTTGACGTGCCCATTATCAGAATGGAGGTCCAAGTAAGTTATTGAAGCCTTGTTTTGCAGAGCTAAGAAACATATTTAATTAGTAATTTTTAAGTACAAATCCATTAGGACAGAATTTGTGATCCGTGCAACCATTCTCAAAGCATTTTATCATGGACTGCCAACATACGACATGTTGTTTTCAGGCATGATGTCATTTTTCTCGTTTCAAACGTAAAGAAAGTTACGGTAGCTGATTTGGCCGAGACCATGGAAGTTGCACTGTCGATCGAGCCATGCCAGGTAGCTAGAGTTTACAAACTGAAAATGAGGCTAAAAGACACTGAGCTTGTATCCTTGAAAGACACGCACGACACTCTCAGAACTGCATTTTTACTGGAAATGGAGATTGCAATCCACAAACACATAAAATTTCTCACGAAAGTAAATCAGATTGAAGTCAGAGAAGATAATATCTGTAGTTCAAGATCAGAAGCATCAGGTGAAGCTGGTGATAATGCTGATGGAAGTGATGATGATGCTGATGATGACCATGACACAGGAGATGATCTCGGTTTGGACTCACAAAAGAGAAAGCAACAAGCAAGAGATGAATTTTTTTACGATGATGAAGTGTATGGTGATCATGACAGTGATAATGGTGAATGTGAAAATTCTGAGGACAGAATTGAAACTCGTGATGCCCAAAGTGTTGATGAGGTTACGTCAGAAGCCGAATCCAGCCATAGAAAAGGTGAAGAAGCTACAACTTCAGGAACATTTTACTTGAAAGTAAGAGGCTTGTCTAATAGCATAAAACCCAAGTCTGTGTACATGTATGTTGAAGGGCTGTCGTTCGAAGTGCACTTCAGATTCACCACAGAGCCTCATCTGTTGCTTGCTCAGGTAGAAGCACTATATCTTCGCATTTGCTTGCTTTGGTTCTTACACTAATGTATGTCATTGAAAAAATATCCTTCCATCCCACAAATAGTCTCATGACAATTTCAATACTGTTTTAGAAAACGCAATTATCGTAGTTGGGAAAATAAAAATAAAAAATAAAAAATGGCTCTTCTGTAGGTGGTCATGATGTAAATTAAAAGTAATCTATTTAAAGTAATACTACCTTCGTTTACAAATAAGTGCCGTCCAAATTATATAGTATTAGAAATGTTAAACTATGGAACGAGAAAAATTGAAGTAGACGAGATAGAAAAAAATGAAGTATGGTAAAGAAACGGTAATTAATTTTATTTTTTTAGAATTACACTTACTTATTAGTAGTGTATAAAAACATATTTTGGGGACACATAGATTGCCCAAGCTGCCGCAAAGAAGGTGTGCATCAAGAAAAGGACGGCTGACCTTGGCAACTGCAAGATGGTCCAATACGACCCGGAAGAAAAAATTGTCATCTGGGATGATGAGAAGAAAAGCCCGGCACGTGATGTTTACTGGGCATTGAAAGCTTCGGGAGTTGATCTCAGTTCATTGTGGACTCAAATGGACGGGTGGGAATATCTGGACCTGACCCGTCTCTACTCAAACAGCATTCATGCAATGCTCGACACGTACGGGGTGGAGGCCGCACGAGCCACCCTGATAAGGGAGGTGACACAGGTTTTTGACATGTATGGAGTGAAGGTCGACTACCGGCACCTGAGCTTGATAGCTGACTACATGACCCACACGGGTGGGGTCCGGGCCATGAACAGGAGCTCTATTTCCCACTCCATGTCGCCATTCCTTAAGATGACGTTTGAGACAGCATCCAAATTTGTGGTCCAGGCTGCATCTAATGGGCTGATGGACGAGCTCGAGAGTGCTTCGTCTCGGATTTGTTTGGGCTTGCCAGTGAAGATGGGTACGGGCTGTTTCGACTTGATAAATGCATTGTGATGGCCTTTTGTTGAGAGTTTTGGTAAGAGTTTCTTCTTCTTCTTCTTCTTTTATTTTATTTTTATTTTTATTTTTTCTGGTTGGTAAAAAGAGTTTATGGGAAGTTAGAGTCGGGTTATTTTGTAAACAATATGTTGAGCTGGAATTATTTCAAGATGAATGAATAGTCGTGTTTTAGTTCAAGATGAATGAATAGTCGTTTTTTACTAAATTGCGGTTAGATACTTGGATATATTTCCCAAGGCTTTCTGTACCGGACCAGTCATCAATGGTCAGATTAGTGGTTGAGCTGATATTTAATTTATTATTATTTTTATTGTATTTAATTGATGTTATGTTGCATCAATTTGTAACATCCACTTAATGGTGAAGTTGTTACTCACATCCATTATGTATGGAGTTATGAAGTGGAGATTAAAGGCTTCATTTAGTGTGTAGTTGTATGAATGCAACTATAAATAAGGTGCTTGTGTGCATCTTGAAAGGTGTACAATACAAGACAAAAAACAAGTTAGAGAAAATATATATTATAGTGCTTTTCTCTTGTTGAGCCGAAACCATCACAAGGCGGCTTGAGTTTTAGAACGTGGAGGATACCGACGACTCTAGTAGCCGTCAGATAAAAGATACGGGCAAGTTTTCACTTCCGCTACAAAAGGTTAGTCCTATATATATTTATATATGTGTTATATAAAACACTAACAGTGGTATCAGACGTGGTCCAAAAAGGATCGTTCTGCACGCTATACTATGTTGTATTGCTTGCATAATGATCTTATTGAAGAGTTTGATAATTGTCCCACGACTAAAGACATGTGGGACCTTAAGGTCACCTTTGGGCAAACTTCGGCTACTAGGCTCCGTGCCTTGAACTTAAAGTGGATGGATTACAATATGGATCCTAAACACTCTGTTGCCGAACATTTGCGTGTCATGAGTGCCATGATACGTGACCTGAAAGCTGCGGGACGAGATGTATCTGATGAGGAGCAAGTTCTAAATGTGGTTCGTTCGCTTCCAAATGATTATGAGAATTGGAAGAACTTCAAGCTCCTCATGGCTCATAGCAAGAATGTAAAACTTATTCAGAACTCGCTAAACATATTGAAATTGAAGTAGAACGTCAGAGAACGTTAACACCTTCCAATATTTCATTTGTTGCCCATGGCGGCCAAGCCAAGGGAAATAAACGCAAACGAGCCAAGAAATTTTCTCGTCATTCTCAAACTTCTGGATCAAATGGTGGTTCAAAGAAACAACTTATGGCAAATGGCCAAAGGGAAAAGAAAATAGCGCGTGTGAAATGCTATAATTGTGGACAGAAAGGTCATTTCGCTCGTGATTGTGCTGAGCCGAAAAAAGGTACCTTCTACCACTAACTCTTTTGAACTATTTGTTTGTTCTCATGCATTAGTTGCTAATTCTATTCCTAATTGAATTATAGATACGGGAGCAAGCAAGCACATAGTTTATATGAAAGATCTGGATTTGTGGAGTTCCACCGGTTTCCTATTGGCACTCAAAATGTCATGTTAGGAAATGGGAGCGAGGAAGATGTCCTTGGGGTTGGAACATACCAACTTAAACTCCAGAGTGGAAATACATTACTCCTGCATGATACTCTCTATGTACCTGGGGTGCGAAGTTGTTTACTTTCAATTGTTTCCTTGTTAAAACTTGGTTTTTCCTTTAACTTCAATACTAGCGGTTTGAACATTTTGTATCATGACAATTTATTCAGACATGGTATTTTAAATAATGGTTTCTTTGTTCTTGACTTGGATGAAAGTTATAATGACTCATCACATGCTTTTGCTTCATTTTATAATGTTGATTCTGAATCTTTTAATTGGCATGCGCGACTTGGCCATATTGGTCAAGATAGAATGTCAAGACTAGCTAAAGAAGGACATTTGGGACAATTAACTAAGGTTAAAATGCCTAAATGTGAACCTTGTCTAGCAGGAAAAGCTACTAAAAAGCCTTTTGGTAGGGCATCAAGAGCATCAAATCCTTTAGAGCTGATTCATTCTGATATTTGTGGGCCTTTAAATATAAAAGCTCGTCATGGGGCTACATATTTTATTACCTTTATAGATGATGGTTCACGTTATGAGTATGTGTACATATTATCTCATCGACACGAAGCACTTGATACGTTCAAATGTTTTGTGGAAAGTTGAAAACCAAAAGGAACGAAGAATTAAGACTCTTCGTACTGATCGGGGACGTGAATACCTCTCTGATATGTTCAAAGAGTTTTGTGAGACTAAAGGTATTTCAAGGCAACTTACGGTTCCTTATACTCCGCAACAAAATGGTGTTGCTGAAAGAAGAAATCGTACATTACTGGACATGGTTAGGTCGATGATTGCGCACGCCAATCTCCCTATTAAATTTTGGTGAGATGCGTTGCTTACGACAACATACATTCTTAACCGTGTACCAAGTAAAAGTGTGTCACTCACTCCATATGAGTTGTGGAATGGGGAATCACCCATTTTGGACCATTTGCGCCCTTGGGGTTCGGCTGGCTATGTGCATAACCAAACTCACAAGTATGGAAAGTTTGGTCCAAGAGCTATCAAAATGGTGTTCATTAGATACCCTGATGGTATGTTATGTTTGGTGAACATCCAGATGGTGGCATGACTGAGTTGGACTCACGCAATGTCGATTTTCTTGAGGATGAGTTCCTAAGTATTGGTGAAATTAAGAGAGACCTTCAGTTGTATGAGTTGCAACAAGAAATTCAATTATCTTTAGGAGATGAGGGGGATATGTTACTTCAACAGGTCTCCAAAGATAATGAAGTTCTTCTAAATTCCATTAGTGAAATACAAGTATCTTTAGGAGATGAGGGGAATATGTTACCTCAACAGGTCTTCAAAGATAGTGAAGTTCTTCTACATTCCGCTAGTGAAAAACAAACTCAAAATAAGGATGAGCCTCATAGAGAAGAGCACGAGATAAGTCATCAAGCTCATAGTCCCATGCCTATCGAGGACAGTGGGAGAAATTTTTCTACTAGTTTGGAAAATAATGAAGGTCCTACTTTGAGAAGGAGTGATCGTGGAAGAATTCCTCGTTGATTTTTTCAAATTGAGGAGGATGTATTTCTTTGTACTCCTCTAGAAGTAGATGAACCAAACTCTTATAAAGAGACAATGAATTCACCATATAATTAAAAATGGAAAGATGCAATGAATGATGAGATGGACTTAATGATTAAAAATAATGTTTGGGAACTTGTTGACCTTCCACCTCATCGTCGATCAATTGGTTGTAAGTGAATATTCAAAATCAAGCGTGGGGTGTATGGATCAATAGAAAAGTTCAAAGCTCGTATAGTAGCGAAAGGTTTTACCCAAATTGAAGGTATAGATTACGATGACATTTCTCATGTGGTGAGGTTTGCCTCTATTTGTATTCTTCTGGCTCTGGTTGCCCATTTAGATTTAGAATTATTTCAAATGGACGTAAAACAACTTTCCTCAATGGTTCTCTTGAAGAAGAGATATATATGGATCAACCTATTGGGTTTGTCCCAAAAGGGCAAGACAATAAAGTTTGTCGCCTTAAAAGATCCATATATGGTCTCAAGCAGTCTTCCAGACGATGATATCTCAAATTCCATGAAGCCATTTGTGCATTTGGTTTGACCATGGTTGATGAGGATCATTGTGTGTATGTCAAGAAAAGTGAAGAAGAAATCTGTTTCTTTCTTTATACATCGATGACATATTGTTGGCTGGAAACGACATGAGAATGATCAATGACACTAAGCAGTGGTTGTCCTCTAATTTTGAAATGAAGGACATGGGTGAGGCTAGGTATGTCCTAGGAGTGGAAATAACGCAAAATCGTCTTAAGAAACTTTTGGTTTGTCTCAAGAAACATATATTAAAAGAATCTTAGAACGTTTTTGAAATGCATTATGCCAAACCCGTTGATACCCCAGTCGAATAGGGTTTAACCTTAAGTCTTGACCAATGTCCAAAAACAGACGAAGAAAAACATAAAATGAGCAATGTTCCATATGCTAGTGCAGTAGGAAGCTTGATGTATGCTATGTTATGTACACGGCCAGACATATGCTTCGCGGTTGGCTTGGTAAGTCGTTACCAAAGCAACCCTGGGCCTGCACATTGGCAAGCTGTCAAGAGAATCTTGCGGTACCTGCGTGGTACAAGTGACTTGGTACTTTGCTATCAAGGTGGGTCCTTGAAATTAAAAGGATACTCGGAAGCTGATTGGGGTGGCAATCTGGATGATTCAAAGTTAACTTCAGGATATGCTTTTATATTCGGTGGAGGTGCAATATCCTGGTGCAGTAAAAAACAAGATTGCATAGCCCTTTCGACCATGGAAGCTAAGTCTGTTTCCAGTAGCGTTGTCGTTCAAGAGGCAATATGGTTGAGGAATTTTCTACAGGATCTCAACCTCACTCCAAAGGTTGATGAACCTGTAGAAATGCATTGTGATAATACTGCTGCTATCCAGTATGCCCAAGATCCAAAGTTTCACAGAAAAACCAAGCATATCAAAAGGCGTTATCATTTTGTACGAGACGCAATAAAAAATAAAGAAGTTGTCATAAGGTATATACCCACAAATAAAATGATAGTTGATCCTTTAACTAAACCTATACGCATAGATGCTTTCCAAACTCATATGAATAGTCTTGGTTTGCGTAGTTTTTAATTTTATTTTTGTGGGATAAATGGATGTGTATAATGTTACACCGAACATATATGAAATTTGTTGTTCTTTCATATGTTCTTTAGCATATGTTGCATAATTAGGCATGAGTAAAGATGTCACCAGGTTTTTCATTACGATTATCACACAGGTAATCGCCCTATCACATTAGTTGTGAGTAATAGGATAAGACTATGTCATATTCATATTAAGTGTATGTAATATGAATTGTATTTATACTTTTGTTGTATAAATATATCTTTACAGTCGCCTTAGTAAGTCTAAGATGAGACTCTAATGAGTCGAATATGGAATAATCCTGATTTCATATCGAAGCCTTGAAGCCGAATCTCGAGTGGAAGATAAATTATTAAGTATATTTATCAAGTGGCTCGGGTTAGATACTTGAGTAGTATCTAGATGTTTGTCCCATTTTTGTTGCATTTTTCGTGATTATTTTTCTTTTGTTTTTCCCCATTTTATATTTTTTCCCTTAGTTTTGGTCTGTTTTATTTCGTTTCGTGTGTTTTCATTTATTTAGAGTATTTTTGTGTTTTTCGTCTATTTTCTTCGTTTTCTCCATTTTTGTTTTTGTCTAGTGGTGTGCAGGTTGGAAGGCTCCGGGAAGATTTATCTTTATCGATTAATGGATCGGGAAATCCAAGGAAGCTTAAGCTCTTGGCCCATATCACACCATTCTCCTCTATATTCGGACTGGAAATCATCATCTCCCACACCTCGTCGGGCCCAAGTTCGTGGTCATTCGTCCACCACCGGCGACCCCAACACTCGGAACCCATTCAGTCGCTCGTTGAACCTCCACCAATCATTGCTCGACCTCGGGACGCATCAAAAGTTCTCAGCCCGCAGCAGCTCCGACATCCATCACGCGTCAATGTAGGCTATCTTCTCCGGCTCTTCATCTCCACGCAGCTGCACTACTTCACGGCCGCACCTTCTTTTCCACGACGTCACCTGAAGCTCCACACTTCTCCACGTCGCATCCAACCTCACGCCGAGAAACCGTGCAGCCACTCCCCGTACAGCACCACGAGCCCGAGACTTTCACAGAAACACCACAACCAGCAGCTCCACCTCTACCTTCCACGAAACCACGGTGCGGCAACTACCACTCCACGGCGAGGACAGAGATTCTCCACGCACAACAAGTCTCGCCCCCATCACGCGACTTCAACACCGTGAGACAACAAGCTATCACAGCACCACCTGAACCTCTCAAGCCGTGCAGAACCACCAACACGCCGCTGCACAACCTCCACGCCGTGCCAGAAGAACCGCTGCGCCGCTGCAACAGGCTCCATGCCGCGAGATGGACCAGCTCCACGCCGCGCAGAACCACCGCGCCGCGGCACTGCAGCTCACGATCAAAACTGCACCTGCCATGCCGTGATGAGAAGAACCTCCGCGCCGCGCAGCCATGACACGCCGTGAAGTACCGTCCTCCGCGCCGCGGCAGGCGGCACGCCGCGGCGCTGCTGCTTTTTTCCCGTCGCGGCCACGACTCCTCCTTCTCCACGGCCCGGCGAACAACGCCAGATCCCACGCTCAACCTCAGAAGGAAAAATTCGCGGCCTCGGAGCTCGTCGCGGCTGCAGAGCTCTTCTTCACCGCGGCCCGCGAGCCTCTCCGCGGCCGCGACCATCGACAAGATCAAAATTTTTAATTAAGAGCAGATTTCATTTTTTTTTGGGTGATTCACATTAGGCGGCCTAGGTTTTCACGTTTTCTCTCGTTTCGTGACTTTAGTAACTGATTTTCACTTTTCTTTTCATAATTTCGGACGGAGAACACGTTTCGATTTCGGATTTCGCTATTTATTTTGGATTCGAGCTTGTCTATCGGATTCTACTCTCGACTTTCATCAATCGTAAGATTTTCTTTTTATTTAATTGATGAGTATGGATTCTTCGATTGTGATGATTATGATTTTGATTGTTAATTCGATTATGAATAGCTAAATCAATATTCTAGGGATTAGGGGATTGATGTTTTAATTCATTCGTGATTGTCGGGCTTGAGATTGTTCATATTGTACGAGTTGCTCTTTTTCTACGGTTTTTTTGATTATCAGGCTCGAGTTTTGCGAATTGTTGAAGGGTGACACTTCAACGTCCAATTATTTTAATTGAGTTCGTTTAATTCATGCATGATTTTTATAAAATTCTAAATGACTAGTTGATTAATCACCTTATAGTCTTCTTTAATCGACTTTTTGAACCGAAAGGGGAGGAGTCGGTCGAAATAGGCTCGTATGAACTAGGCTTGTTCGTAACTGTATTGCATAGGCGTTAATTGAATTGTTAATTTGTCGTTTAAGCTTTTTCTCTTGTTACGAAAAGTTATTGAGAATGAAAACTTCAACGAGGTTATTCAAATCACTTAACCGAACAATCTCTTGCCCATCAATTGCATTCTCGAGTCAAAACGGATATCCCCGACTCCCTAGCTCGTTAAATCCTATTTGTTCTTCGTCTTTGCTTGTTACTTTTACTGTTTAATTTAATTATTTGCAGTAGTTGATAACTAAAAACCAATCCAATTATTTGAACTAGAATGTTTAGGAATTTTATTTCTTTTATTTCTTTTTGTGTTCTTGAATAAACGTGCATTATATTCCGGCTAGCCTTCCTCGTGAGACACGACCCGGTGTAAAAATCTTTCGATTCTACTCCAGAAAATATTTACAACACTAGACTATAGATTCGTATAACATAGTAGAGTGACATGCCAATCATAGTGGGAGCTATGCTATGACACGTATATCATACTGCGTGTGCTGAACGACCGTTAAGGAATGACAAAGATTCCCTACTTTGTCAAAATGTGAATCCTATGAATTTTGTTGTCCAACTTTGTACGGAGCCTTTTGACTTAGAACTATGTTATGAAATTGAGACTTAGTGTTGCTACTTTAATATGTCCTCCAAGAGCTATGATCGATACAGTTCGATGGAGCATGTTAGGAAAGCAACTAAGTTGAGATGAAGTTTCACTAGTGTCTAAGAAATAACTGATTCAACTTCACCACATTAGCCCCGGCGGTTATATTTGAATATAACCATGTAGTGTATATAGCATATAGGGACTGTGTATGCTATCGGTGATTTTTGAATAGTTAGAGGTTGTCGTAAGTATGGAAGTGTTATGTTAGTTAGATGGTGACTTAATATAACACTATTATTGTTGTATTTGGTCGCACGTTCTATTACCCGTATGAGGCAAGAAATTTGCTAATAAAGATTTATTGTTAAAGTCTCAGCTGAAGTGGTTGAGTGGGAGTATTGTATTTAATTGATGTTATGTTGCATCAATTTGTAGCATCCACTTAATGGTGGAGTTGTTACTCACATTCATTATGTATGGAGTTATGAAATGGAGATTAAAGGCTTCATTTAGTGTGTAGTTGTATGAATGCAACTATAAGTAAGGTGCTTGTGTGCATCTTGAAAGGTGTGCAATACGAGACAAGAAAACAAGTTAGAGAAAATACATAATCTTTATAGTGATTTTCTCTTGTTGAGCCGAAACCATCACAAGGCGGCTCGAGTTTTAGAACGTGGAGGATACCGACGACTCTAGTAGCCGTCGGATAAAAGATACGGGCAAGTTTCGCTTCCGCTACATAAAGGTTAGTCCTATATATATTTATATATGTGTTACATAAAACACTAACAATTTTTAAATATATATGATACTTTGTGTGATAAATTTATACATAAACACAATCAATCAAATATTTAGGCAATTTACTTAAATTAATTGATAAATAATTCATACATATTCATTCATTCTATATGTTCAAATAAATAATAAACTTAATAATACTTTAATTTATTTTTTTTTTATTTATGCATACAATATGAATATCAAATCAAACCTTGTAAAGCAAAGATTAATTTAATATTATAAAATTTATAATATACAAAAAGGTTTTCAAGTTTTTAATAAAGCGATAGAATTGATACTTAATAATAAAAAAAAACCAACAAAATCTAAAAAGGAAATAAATCAAAGTCTGAAAATTTCTTAATCTAGTTGTTTTTAGGAAATATTTCAATTTCATAATCAACAGATAGTTATAGGTTAACCACTGAAATGATAATTAGAAGTATATATATATATATATATATATATATATATATATATATATATATATATATTGAAATATTTCCTAAAACAACTAAATTAAGAAATTTTCAAACTTTAACTTATTTCGTTTTTAGATTTCGTTGGTTTTTTTTATTATTAAGTAGCAATTCCATCGCTTTATTAAAAAAAAAATAGAAAACCTTTTTGTATATTATAAATTTTATAATATAAAATTAACCTTTGTTTTACAAGTTTTGATTTGACATTCATATTATACTAGTACAACGCCCGTGTATTACACGGGTTCTTGCTAATTTTTTCTTAAAATCTAAAATTAATAAGAAAAAGTAATTGAAAATTTCACTACCTTTTATAAAAATATATATGTTATTATATATTTAGTATGACACTTTTTAATTTGTGCGACTTATTTGTGTTATGTTATAATATTTTTTTGACTTACAACATATAACTACATTAAACATAAATATATCAATTGAGAAATAATTTTATTTTTCTAATTAATTTTAATAAATATTGTTATTTTTTATTATTATCAAGATAAATATGATTTAGTTATTTCATATATACAATATGGATGTCAAATCGATAATCATCAAAAGATGATTAATTTGATATATTATATATGTAAAACCGATAAGAAATACAAAAGTTATCAACTTTAAAATACATTCACAATTCAATAGCTAATTGAAGGAAACAAATCAAAAGTCAGAGATATATTAGTCACTTAGTGTCTCACTATATAAAATTACAAAGAATTAAGGGTTATATTAGTAAAAGTGATATTAAAATACCTAAGTTAGCTAAATAATATTTATGGAATGTCCGAATCTAAATTAATTATTAATTTATCAATATTATTTGTCCAAACCTAATTACGAAACATGATTCTTCGCCAAGAAGGATTCCGAAGCACCAGAAACAGCCATGTAGGCTCAGCGCATTCTGGAATAATATATAGGGAGTATATATATATATAACACACACTTCTAATCATTTCAAAGAGTAACCTATAACTATCCGTAAATTTACATTTTACAAATCAAATAAAATTCTAGATCCGGGATAAATGGAATAAGTTATTCTGATTTTTGATAATTTTAATTTTAAATTATTGATATCATATCACTAAAAAAAAATTAAAATAGACTAGGTAGAATAAAGTAATTGATTGAAAAGGTTTAAAAGTTTAATCACTAAATTTACATCAATTATTGATTTTACGTTACCTAAAATAAAAATAAAAAGTCTTACAATGGTGGTCAAAAAAATTACTAAGAGAGAAAAAAATGCAACACACACACACACACACACACACACACACACACACATATATATATATATATATATATATATATATATGATGTGGTAATGTCCTTCAAATGAGGACCAAGATCTAGAGTGAGAACTGTGAAACCGTTACTTTTAATTGTATGAAGTGTATGATTAATTGTGTTTTACTGCTATTTTTAACCAGAATATATTTTATTAAAAATAGCAACACAATTATATTAGCATTTGCGAAAATCATAGAATCATCTAATATTAAATAGCATAATACATAATTAAAAATAACATCAAATATGGTTCTCACGGTTTTCACACCAATACTAATTTTTATTTGAATCAGCCCCTATATATATAAATCAAATTATTAAATAATTTTTCATTATTAAATCATTTTGGTGTTTTTGTAATCAACGTTAGTGTAAAATTGGAAAAAAAAAATGTCATAAGATAACAAATGGTAAAAAAAAAAAAAAAAAAAAAAACACCGATTAACACTTGATGATGGAAAAAATTAGGAAAGCGATAACAATGAAGACACCTTAATAAACTTTTAAATAAATTGAGAATATTAGGTACTTACTATTTTTATGTAGACATAGATTTAAAAACCTATTGTATTTTTAAAAACTCTTTCAAAGAAATCAGGAAAATTTGATTCATAGTATTTTTATTTTTTATTTATTTATTTATTTATTTATTTATTTTTTTTAATAAAAGGCATGCTTAAGGAAATTCAATTGAGATTTGAATACCAAAATTAACTAACCCTGCATTTTAGGCATTTACAAAGAAATTAAAAAGTTACTATCTTTAGGCTGCATTAAATTATGGCGATTTTACTATTTTTGGTTAATGTCTATTATATATATATATTAGGATTTTTAAAATTATAAAACACTTGAATAACTTAAATTATAGGTATATTTAAAAAACTAATAACTTTAATATTTGTTATTAGTTTTTCGCAGAGTTTTTAAACTCGTCCGGAATCGACCAAACATGACTCTGAATTAATTGTTGAATAGGATAATAAATTTCAAAAATTTTAAATTATATATATATATATATTATATTTTTATCATATAAATATACATAAATGTAACAGAAATAAATGTCTTGTATGTAAATGTAGTACAATAAAGTGTTAATAAGATAAATGTTATTATAATTTACCATATAAATATATATAGATTTTTTTATTTTAAAATAAAAAATTGAACAAACAAGAAAAATATATTAACCATAGGTTGACCGGCCGAGTTAAGGCCAGGTTTGACTAGGTGTGAAGTCACCCAATCTGAAGCACCTACCTGGCCTACTAGCTCCGGGTTGACCCGTCGAGTCGGTCCAAGTTGAAAAACTATTATTTTTTCATATATAATATATTAAATTAATTCTTTCTTGACAAAGTTCGACGATTAACATTCATATTCCATAAACTTCGACGATTAACTTCGACGATTAACATTGATCCCGAAGAGATCGGGACCTAGTTCTTGGTCCGACTATAGACCTATCAGCTTATGCAACGTGACTAACAAAATCATCTCTAGATTCCTTAACGGGCGCCTCGCCCCTCTCCTCCCCCATCTTGTCTCTCCGAACCAGAGTGGATTCATTAAAGATCGAGTCATTAGTGTTAATATCCTTTTGGCTCAGGAGATGATACACGATATCTCTCATGCGAATCGAACACGAACCTCGAACCTTGTGCTGAAGCTAGACATGGCCAAAGCATATGATAGGATCGAGTGGTTGTTTCTCAGAGAGGTACTGTTTCGGATGGGATTCCCTAATTGATGGATTGCTGTGTTGAGGCGTGTGTGGAGCACTGCACGTTCTTCGTTTTGATTATTGGTAGTCCAACGACCTTTTTCCCTTCTACCCGGGGCCTTCGTCAGGGGGACCTCTTATCCCCTTCCCTTTTTGTTCTGGTAGCCGACTATCTCTCCCGCTGCCTTGACGGCTTCATTTGCGACTTTTTAAGGATGACCTACAGTACGTGTGGCTGTGGGCCTCCCATTTCCCACATCTCTTATGCATATGACATTATCATTTTCACTCGAGCGAATGATGATGGGCTAGTAGATCTCATGAGTCTTTTGGACCACTACAGTGAGACCTCTGGCCAGCTAGTCAGTGTTAGCAAGAGCACCTTTATCATGGACCACCACATCATAGATCAGTGGGCTCACCCGGATCCACGAGCGCACTAGATTCGCTCGTGGAGACTTACCCATCACTTACCTTGGGGCCCCCCTGTACAAGGGCCATCTATCCCATGAGCTTTACATCAACGTCCGTCAGAGGATGATCGACCGGATTTCGGGCTGGTCGCATAAACACCTTTCCTTCGAAGACCGACTTGCTCTGATCAAGAGCACTATTTGTTCCCTCCCTCTTCACCTTCTCGCGGTGCTCGATCCCCATCAGTCTACGATTCACGAGTTAGACCATATATTAGCTTGCTATTTTTGGAGCCATGGCGAGGGCTCTCGGGGACGGCGGCAGACTCACTGGGTGAAGTGGGACTCAATATGCCGTCCCTATTATGAGGGTGGGCTCGAGATTCGGAGGTTCTCTGATGTTGTCACTGCGTTTTGCTAAAGGATGTGGTGGCGCCTTAGGGAGGGCAAGTCCCTTTGGGCCCAATACCTCCTTAGGAAGTATTGCCCTGGTGGAGCTGCCCATTCTTGCAGGGTGACTGCCACTGTCCGGGATAGTCGACAATGGAGACGGCTCACCATAGTTGGCAGGCGTGCTCACATTTTTTGGACTTTAGGTTCTGGGGAGGTCAGTTTATGGGATGAGTGGTGGTTAGGCGAGGCCTCCCTGTCGAGTACTAGGCCGGTCACTCACCTGTCTTTCATGCAGGTGAAGGATCTTTGGACGGGGGGAGTTTGGGATAGAGATAAGATGAAGGATATTCTAGGTGAGGGTGGGGGTTTTAGTAGTCTAGAGATTGACCAGATCCGACAGATTCCCATTCTGGAGGGAGGTTTGGACGGCATGAGGTGGAGACTTACATCTTCGAGTGCATTCTCTACGTCCTTGACCTAGGGAGATGTGAGGCTGGGTAACCGGCCTGACCTACTCTTCGGGGCTATCTGGACTGACCTTCTCACCCCGACCATTTCCGTCTTTTTGTGGCACCTCATATTACGATGCATTCCCATTGACACTGTGATGCAGGCGAGGGGGTTTTTCCTTCCCCTCCCATTACCATTGTTGTACTGAGACCGGTACCTTTGAGATTGAGACTTTCACCCATCTTTTCCTTGAGAGTGAGATTTTGAGGACTGTGTGGGAGCATTATGCCAGATATACTCATATACCCCTACCGACTACAAACAGTTTTTTTGAGTTACTGAGTTTTTTCTCACACAGCACACACAGTAGACACGTGGGCTTCCTTATTCCTTGTCTGATCCTATGGTCCACCTGGACAGAAAGGAATAAAGCGGAGCATAGGGATATTATATTTTCTTGGGCTCACATCATTTTGCAGGTTGACAGACACCTCTCTCTCCTCACTGCCCTGGGTAGACTCACGACGAGAGACTGGACAAGTTGTACACCACCCCACTGTTTGAGGCCACCACCTCTTTTACCTGTCCAACACCCTCGACCCAGGACCGTTGTTTGGCTGAAACCCAAGGCCCCTTGGGTTAAGCTAAACACTGATGGAACTTTTGATAGACATACCGGAGCTGCTGGAGGAGGGGGCCTGATTAGGGACCATGGCGGGGCACTCATCTCTGCCTTCCATGGGCCACTCCGGGCCTCCTCGAGTTATGATGCAGAGATTCAGGCGCTCCAGATTGGTCTTGATATTGCCGCTTCGATCTCCTCCATATCTGGATAGAGATGGATGCTGCAGTTGTCATCACACTTTTGACATCTGGCCACAAGGGCCCATGACAGATCCAGCATCCCCTTATACGCATCAGAGACACCCTCCGCTCGATCCATTACCAGGTCTCACACATATTCTGAGAGGGGAATCGGCCCGCTGATTTCCTTGCTAGCACGGGGGCATCTATACCCCAGAGACGCATCCTTCATCCTGAGGACATTCCCCTCCGACTTCGGACGCTCATTCGGATGGACCAGCTAGAGTACCCATCATTCAAATTCGGACGACCGCCACCACCTGACCCTGACTAGACTTGTTGTTTTGGACCTCATGCCAGGTTACTCTGACCAGGACGACCTTTTATGAGGCTTTGATTTTTAGATCCACATCG
>CACSLK010027773.1:8210416-8222646 GCA_902706635.1 Striga hermonthica
GGAATAACAAGTGTAATATCCACTAAAGCACAGCTTAAGTATATAACACCAACACCCGAGACATCCACGGGCACTCGACCGATTATTCACCTTCCCCCATACGAGCACCCGATGACCGCCATGATGACGAAGCTAGATGAGATTCGATCATCTATGATCGACGAGATTGCCCAATGGGGAACCCAGATAGATGCTCGATTGGACACCATGGATGGCCGTATTACCACGCTCGATGCTCGACTCTCGGACCGTTGCTCCCACTCCTCTCCCGACTTCTCATGTCGAGGAACCCGACTCTTCTCTCTCGATTTTGCATGCCGAAGAGCCCGACTCTTCTTCTCTTCCTCCAGATGACATGACGATAGATACACGATGATCGCTCACCGTGTCGAGTACGCGTTTCCTTTTCCCTCTTTTTTTCTTTTTCTCTTCATTTTTTTTCTTGTGCTATGTGCTTTATGTGTTTTTTTTCTTTTTCTTTCTCTTCATTTTCTTTGTATTTTTCTCTCGTTCAAACTTGTGTGACATGACTTTCTTCCTTATCATTTTTCTTAAGCAATGAGGACATTGCTTTATTTGAAGTGTGGGGGAGGATTTCGTGATTTATGTGGTTTAAATGATTGCTTTTGATGTGTCTTTGTGATTCTCTTTTGTCGAGTTCTTTGATAGGTTGTTTAGTTTTATTTTAGACCGGTTGTTTTAGGATGTTTTTGTTGGTTGTGTCGAGTTTTCCCACATGAGCTTAATGTTTGTCTTATAGTTTGAAATGATGTAGTGGCTAGTTTGGATTGTCGATCGTTTTCACTATTAAGTCTCATGCTTTATGTGCTCGAGGATTTTGACGGTTTTCATAAAATGAGATGATTATTTGTTGGCATTGGAACTCGCATTCGAATTCACGAAATTTTCTTGATTTTTTTTCGTTCTTGATTGATGATCTTGATCATGATTACCTTGTGCTCGCTTATGTGTAAACGTGTTATGCTATGCACTCGAGTTATGTACCTATTGGATTGATATGATGATGTATTGTATGTTATGTACTCGTGTGTGCCACCCCCTAAAAAAATTAAATATATGTGGGTTCGCGAGGAAGTACAGATTAGGCTCCTCTTAGCTCGAACCACCTCGTGGAACGGGATAATGGGCCCGAGAAACCAGTCTAGGGAACTCGAGGAAACCCCTCGAGGTCACACCTAGATAAGCAATATCCGGAAACCTCGTTCGGAAAAAAAGCCCACGGGAAAAAAAAAGAAAGAATAAAAAAGTGATGAGTTCATGGGAGTTGGACGGATTAGACTCCGCTTGACTTGGTTAGTCTCTATCGAGACAACCCGAGTCAAAGAGTACGGGAAACCGGCTTAGAAAACTCGAGGATACACCTCGAGGGTAAACCTAAGTAATAATCGTCCCGACAATTCTCATTTGGAAAAAGTGACTCATATAAAAAAAATGGGGAGTTGGCTATTTGGTCTTGTTCTTATTATTTTGTACATTGAGAAGACCGTGTTACTTTGCTTTTTGCACGTATATGTTGAAAAAGGAAGTTTGATTTGAGTAATTCATGATTGAGCAACTTGGGGCATGTTTTTGTTTTGTGGATTCGTATGTGGGAACCATGTTTTCAAACTTGAGTCGAATGTTGTGAATAACCGAATGATTAAGAGAGTCTCATAATGCGTGTTTGTTAATTTTGAACCGTTCGATCTTTTCTCTCGAACCACTTGTTGTTTTATTTTCTTGAGGACAAGCAAAGAGCTAAGTGCGGGAGAGATGTTTATTGTGTTTTTGTGTTTATTTTTATGTGTTTTTGTATGCTTTCGAGTCGATTCTAGGTTTATTTTAGTGCCGATCGGCCCATTTTATCGTTTATCGTGTGTCTTTATGTTTTTCTTTCTATTTTATATTTTGGCGTACTTTTCCGTGCTTTTGGTGTTATTTCAGGTTTATTCCGAGGACAGCGAGAGAGAGTCGAGCCATATTTCGAGAGGGTCGAGCCACATTCCGAGAGACGAGCATTTTCCGAAGAAGTCAAGTTTCTGAGACGTTTTGAACCATTGCGTATGAGATATTTTCAGTTCCGAGAGTTCCGAGCCTTAGTCGATTTCACACCAAGCCACCGTGCCGCGTGCTTGCCGAGAGATTCGCAGGGTCGAGGAGTTCGTCCATGTCATTGCACACGCCTCCAACTCGCGAGCTCGCTGCCATATCCGCGATGTCGAGAGCTCCACGACTGCACACGCCTCCAACTCGCGAGCTTGCCGCCGATTCCGCGACGTCGAGAGCATCGTTCCACCATGGCCGCGAGCTCGCCGCCGATTCCGCGACGTCGAGAGCCTTGTTCCACCATGACCGCGAGCTTGCCGCAGATTCCGCGACGTCGAGAGCCTCCCTTACCTGTGCATCTATGCTGCAGAGTGCTCGCGAGCTCGTGAACTTCATGGCATGGTCGAGAGTGCCTTCATTTAATGTGCGTTTTTGAGTGTGTGTTTGTGTGGAGTATAAATACTTTTTGGCCTTTGCATTTTGGGATTATCTAGCTCATTATGAAACTTTTTCTTTTTTGGTTCTTAGCTTAAGTCTTTTATTTCTCTCTAGAGTAAGGTGAATGTTATTTACTCTTTCCGGCGACTTTTTCCGGTGACTTTTCGTTTATGCAAAGTTCTAATCTTTTTCTTCCGATTTCGATCAAGCATGCGTTAGGGATGTGAGTACTTACTTTTAAGCCTTGTGATCTCGATTTTCTTACTTACTTGTTATCTCGTGCGTAGAAGTAATTAGGGCTTGCTCGATTATCGGATTTTTAGTAGCTATTTTAGTTATTTTCATTTCCTTTACTTTTGTGAACTCGTTTATGATGCTTGGAGTTGATTGATTGATTGATTGCTATTTGAAAAATCGTGACTTTACATTTAGCTCGGTTATTTCGTAGTAGGATTTTGGTTTTGGCTCTTAAATATACTAAATGGAGTTCGTTTCTCTTACTTTAGCTTTTGTTGCTCTTGACTTTGTTCACCGGATGAGGTTCTAGGGTTCCATAGTTCGTTCACTTGCTCGTTGCTCGTTTACTTGCTTTCACTAGTCGTAATTAGTGTTAATCAACCTCAACCCAAATTGATTAGTATGTTTAGGACTTTATTTTCCATTTTTGTGATTTGAGCAATTGAATAGTAAGTAAAGCTCCGAATAGCCTTCCCTCGAGATCGACCCGAGTCGGGTAGCTCGGTTATCCCTTGCCCACCAAATCTATTCTAAACAATGTATTTGTTCTTGAGGGAGTTAGCTAGGGTTTGATGTTGTAGTTGGACTTCAAATAATCGGGCTTGTACAATTGGTTGGGCTTGACCGAACATTGACTCGGCTATATGTTCAGGCTAATATAAATGCTAGATGGACTTAATAAAATTAAATATTCGGGCTGGGTAAATTTTCACGGCACTAAGACTAAAATAATTGGTCGACGAAACAAATAATATGGTTCGAGTCTCAGAAATCAACGAGTCGGAATTAAAAATTCAAACATGGGCTCGATTTACAAAATGAGTCGAATTAAAATCGAACATGGGCTCGATTTTAAATAAAATGGGATGACTAGAATAATTGGAATCGCTCGAAAAAGTGATTGGGAAAATTAACGGGCCGGGTAGATTAAATATTTGGGCTTATCCCGACTTGAATAAAATTCAGATTATTCCAAGGCTCGGATTTATCCTTGAAATTAAAACCGATACTTTGGCTAATTAAATGATTTTTAAAATAAAAAATTAAATGAATTATCAATGGCTTAGACTTAAAATTAAATACTCAATTTAATGCACATAATATTAGATAAATTCATCAAATAAGAAAACTTGTTATCTGTAGAAATAAAGTCGAACTCCATAAATAGTAATAATATTTGGGGCTTTACAAAACTTTAGTGCTAATCATACATAGCTTATGCTCAATTTTTATGTCACTTTTCAACGGCTGGAACTTGTGAGGTGTGTTATTTGTTTATGAATTTTCAGTATGAGATGTTACTAATTAATTAGTTAAGAATCATGTGCCATTTTCCATTAATATGATACCATTTAATTAGTTGAGAGTCATTTGCATTTCCCATTTCCCAATAAGCTAGAGTGATCGTAACTTCGTAAGTACCTTATACTAATATATACTAAGGCAGTGTTTGCTTGCAAAAAGTGGATTGTCTTTGATATTATAACTTCTTGATTCTATCCTTTAGTAAAATATCCAATCCATCTGCCCCATTTAGTTTGGTTGCTTTTTTTATAACTTATGGATGTGTCTATTGTGCATCACCGTTGATTAAGTTGAATATTAGATTTCAATTATTTAACAATATATGTTTTACTAGTACAACACCCGTGTATTACATGGGTGCTTACTATTTTTTTTCTTAAAATTTAAAATTAATGAGAAAGAGTAGTTTGAAAATTTAAATACATTTTATAAGAATATATATATTATTATATATTTATTATGGCACTTTTTATTTGTGCAACTTACTTGTGTTATATTATACTAATTTTTTTTTTAACTTACAATATATAACTACATTACATAAAAATATATCAATTGAGAAATAATTTTATTTTTCTAATGAATTTTAATAAATATTATTATTTTTTATTATTATAAAGATAAATATAACTTATTTATTTCATATATACAATATGGATGTCAAATCGAAGATCATCAAAAGATGATTAATTTGATATATTATATATGTAAAACCGCTAAGAAATACAAAAGTTATCAACTTTTAAAATATATTTATAATTCAATAGCTTATTGAAGGAAACAAATCAAAATTCAGGGATATATTAGTCACTTAGTGGCTCACTATTTAAAATTACAAAAAATTAAAAGGTTATATTAGTAAAAGTGATATTAAAATACCTAAGTTAACTAAATAATATTTATGGAATACCCGAACCTAGATTATTAATTATTAATATATCAATATTATTTATCCAAACCTAATTACGAAGCATGATTCTTCGTCAAATAGGATTCCGAAGCACCAGAAGCAGCCACGTAGGCTCAGCGCATTCGGGAATTATATATAGGGAGGATGTAATTATTCAATCAATTTTGTTGCACTACCCTACCATGGGTGGACCCACGATGGGGCGTTTGGTAATTCCTAGGGTCGATCCTACGCACCCGTACCAGTCCCAAAATCCAGTGTAATAGATGCTGACGGATGACGGCTCTTAGGCGAGCAACGCAATCTTTCTAGTTATATCGTTCTCTATTTCTATTTGCGAGGATCCTAAGGAGATGTGATTTGCTTCCACCGAGCTAAAACAATATGCTGATGTCTCTAGTAAACCAATGCCACCACGAAATAGCTATTTTGCTTCAATTTCTTTCTTTAGAACTCCAAACAAATAGAATATTTAGTTACAATTAGAAATTCCCTTTCTATATTATGCCATGGATCCTTTACTCATACTTATTCAATAGGAAGTCTTGATCCAATTCCAAAATTATGTTTCACAATTTCATAATCCTATTTTTGCAATTTCTAAAAGTGACTCATGGATACAAATCATGAGAATACGTATTTTTTTTCTGGAATTTCTCGTTGAGAGATAAATGATTAAATCCTTTTAAGAAATAAAGTTTTTGATCGAAAGCCGACGGAAAACAACCTTGGAGGGACAAGGGTTTATTTCCGTTTTCCTTTTAATATCTTAAAATTTTTAGTTATATTTATATTGCAATTGATTTACATCGTAGGCTTTAGGCTGACATTGATGTGAATATAATAAAATTTACAAGGTGAATCCACAAGTCAATTTTGTTTTTCTTGATGCATTTGTTGTTAACCATTATGTTTTATTGGTATATGCAGACCTGTACAGTGGCAGACGACACTGTATGTTTCATGTTCAAAGTTTCTGTTTTATCTCTATGAGATCAAATTTACTATTATAATTACTGTTAAAATTAGGCTTAAAAGTTCAATTGGTTGTAAATAATTGCCTTTTAGGATTGTCTGTGTCTGTGTGCGCGCGCAAATAATTCCCTGTTTGCACTCTTATTTAAATTAGTTTACGGTTCTCTATTATGTTTCGTTGTTGATGGATACATCATGCATTTCACTTGCTTTTTAATTGGTGTCGATTAGATAAATATATTCGACTTTGACAAATTTGTTGCAATTATATTAGGTAGTTACATTTGCAAATTAAGATATCTCGATGGAAGGATTTTGTTATACTGTTTTTATGTGAAGTGTGTACGAGTACATATTAAACTTTATTAGAATTTTTCAGTCTGATCGTTAAATCAACTAAGGGCTGTCCAAGTTTAACGTCTAAGCAAAATGAAAAGCAAAGAAAGAAATTTCAGCAAAATTTATCAATTGATACGTTATTTTTTTTTTATTTATTTATTTTTTTTTCAGGCGCTTGATCAGTGTGAGAGGACACTGAATGAGTTGGCAGTGACGATAGTGAATGCTGATGATACAGCTCATGCTGCTCAGGTAATATGTTGCTCCGTTTTATTCTGAAAAAATATTGGTGTGCCTGTTTCATCTTCAATTGGTGTCACATTAACGCGAGGACAAATTGTAGCCTCTGAAGGTAGGAAACAGGGGCAGTTGCGAGTGGTCGAGTTGCCAAAATCTATGGACTTGATGTTCTTGCTGATAGAATACAGTTTTTTGTTTTTCTACTTTAAAATCTCTCTCTCTCTCTCTCTCTCTCTCTCTCTCTCTCTCTCTCTCTCTCTCTTCTTTTTTTTTGTCCTTTTGAAATGAGCCTTAGTAGTGTTGCTCATGGCAGCTTATGGTCTGCACTTTTGGGCTTCTAAAGGTAATTCTCTTCAAGGCTTTAGCAGTGTTTTCCTTGAGAAATATTAGTTTGTCTAAGATAATCATAACAAAATATTACCATCCTTTCTACCCCTATTTCGTCAGCGCCAAATAATACTCTTGTTTTGTTACTCTAAAAACGATGTATCAAAGATTGAGAGCCGACCACAGAATTTGCGGCCGTTGAGGTTGTTGACGACTCTGACAGGGTGAGTCCAACGTGAGCTATCTTTATTTTCCCAATAACACATTTACTCTCATGATTGTATACACTATACCTTTTTACCATCACTTTTAAATCAAAATTTAAATACGTTTCAGGTGGTTGTGCAATCCATCGCGACGTGTCATGCAGATAGTTCAGGTATATTAGAGGAGTAAATTAAGTAGGTTATATTTCATTTATCTCATTTTTACCTTAGTGTACTGCATGGCAGCACATGGCAAGCTCTATCTTTGTTTTCTAGCATTTCTCTCGTGATGTACCTTGCATGGACTGTTGTCCACGTGTAATTCTCTCATTGGTAGCTAAATTAGGGTTCTGTGGAGGCTGGCCTATAAAAGCCTTGTACAAGGTATCAGCCGAACACACATCAATTAATTTTCTAAATGAAAGAGACTTCACCTTGTTCTTGAAATTCCAAAAAGCTATGTTTGAATCTTCAATGAATTCTTGTGACTTTCCATTTCAATCATGGTATCAGAGCTCGGGTTCTTAACCTGAGCCTGATTCACCATATCAAGTCTTTTTCATTTATTATTCTTGTCCCTATCCTTTTGATCTTTTCAGTCATGGCAGATTCTTCCTCAAGCCATACAAACAACCTTGTTCAACCTCATCATCAACTAGTCTCCATCAAACTCACAGATACCAATTTTCTTCTCTGGAAACAACAAGTTATCACTGCCATTAAAGGCTATGGGCTGGAAAGCTTCATCTCAAAATAAAGCTCAGCACCACCTCAAACAACAGTCTCATAAACCACTGCTCAGATCCAAGTGAATCCAGAATACATCACTTGGGTGAGACAAGACCAACTCCTTGCCTCATGGTTGCTCTCCTCCTTGTCTAAAAATCTGCTTGTAATGATGGTAGGAAAGAACTCCTCCCAAGAGATCTGGCAATCACTGGGAGTCTAACTTCTCTGGGCAATTAAAAGCCAGACTCATGCACCACAAGCTACAACTCCAAACTCTGAAAAAAGGCAGCCTTCCTAGGAGAGAGTTTCTTGGGCAAATAAAATCCTACTGTGATGCCCTAGGAACAGCAGGTGAGCCTGTGCGTGAGCAAAACCATATTCTACATATCTTGGGAGGCTTAGGAGCTGAATATAATGCTGTTGTGGTAGCTGTGACAACAAGGGTAGAACCTTACTCTCTAAATGAGGTTTATGCAATGCTACTCAGTCTTGAATCCAGACGTGAGCTTTTCTCACAGAATCCTCAACCTCTGATCAATATTGATGGATCCAACCCTAAAGCTCACCTGGTCACCCATAACACAACAACCAATCATAACAAAGGAGCTGGAAACTCAACCAATGGCAGAGGCAGAGGAAGAGGAAGAAACTACAACACCAGAGGAAGAGGAGGAAGAGGCTTTAGAAACAACTCTAGAATCCCTTGTCAAGTGTGTGGCCTCTCCAATCACACTGCAGACAAGTGCTACCACATATTTGATGCTTCTTACCCAGGACCAACCAACATGCAAGCTCACACAGCCACAACTAAATCCTTCAATGGACAACCACCTCAGTTTCAGCTCAACCAATATGCCAACAGTGATGCTGCCTCTGAAGCAAGCTGGTTTGCTGACTCAGGAGCCTCAAGCCATGTCACTAATGAGCTCTCCAATTTGAGTCTTGCCTCAGAATTCCATAGAAACAACAAGCTCCAAGTTGGTAATGGAACATGTTTGCTCATCTCTCATATAGGCAATTCTTTACTTAAATCCAACACCAGTTCCAAACCTTTGCTACTTAATAACCTGCTCCATGTTCCATCTATTAATAAAAACCTGATAAGTGTATCTCAATTTGCCAAAGACAACTTGGTGTTTTTTTGAATTTCACCCACAGTTTTGTCTTGTGAAGGACCTAGCCACTCATCAAGTTCTTCTCCAAGGATTTCTTAAAGATGGGCTCTACATGTTTGCCAACCAAAGCTTCAAGCCTACCACTACTTCTCCAGTTACTTCAACCTGCAATCAGACTAATCATAGCTCCTTTATGGTTTCTTGTAATAAAACTGCCAATCTAGAACTGTGGCACTCTAGATTAGGCCATGCAGCATTAGATGTTGTTGCCAAAGTTATGAATGATTGTAAGGTTCCCTTTGCTGCTAATGAAAAGTTTTTATGTTCTTCATGTCTGCAAGCTAAAAGTCATGCCCTCCCTTATATTGCTTGTAACACTCACTACACCAAACCCCTTCAACTTATACACACTGACCTATGGGGACCCTCCCCCATCACTTCAAAATCTGGCTCACATTACTATGTATGCTTTGTTGATCACCACACTCGGTTCACTTGGATATACTTCCTTAAACAAAAATATGAAGTTCATGATGTGTTTGTTCACTTTAAAAACCTTGTTGAAAATCAACTTAACCACAAAATTAAAGCAGTCCAAAGTGACTGGGAGGTGAGTTCAGACCCCTTACATACCTATTTAATGCAGCTGGTATACAACACAAAATTTCATGCCCTTACACACCAGCTCAAAATGGCCTTGCTGAGAGGAGACATAGAACTATAGTTGAAATGGGCCTTGCTCTCTTAGCTCATTCCCATGTTCCTCTATTGGGATGATGCCTTCAACACTGCTGTTCACATCCTCAATAGACTGCCTGTTAAAAGCCTGAAATTCATCTCTCCCCTAGAAAAACTCTATGGCCACAAACCCACCTACAGCCACCTCAAGATCTTTGGATGCCTCTGCTTCCCAAATCTCAGACCCTATAACAGACAAAAATTGGAACCAAGATCCTTACCTAGCACCTTTCTGGGATATAACTCCAAACACAAAGGCTTCAAAGCTCTTCTTCCTAGTGGCAAGGTCATAATAACCAGGGACATTGTTTTTGATGAACTAAAATTTCCTTTTGCCAAACCACCTACCCCAACAATGCCTCCTTCAGACTCTCAGTCACCATCATTCACTCATCTTACCCCACCACCAATTCTTCAAACAACTTTTCCCACCTCCAATGAAACTGCTGCATCTAACAACACTCAACCTTCATCTCCAACCCCACCTTCTCCTCATAACTCCCCAACTTCTTCCTCATCCACTATTCAGTCCACCTCTCAGACTAATTCCCCTTCCTCTCATTCCACTATACCTCTAGTAGTAGAATTGCCTATTGAAAGTGAACATATATCTGCTTCTACCACTAACAATGCAGGTACCACTGATCACAGACACCACATGATTACCAGGTCAAGGACTGGTAATCTCAAGCCAAGAGTTTTTCTTACAACTGATCTGGACTCCAACATCCCACAATCCTATCAACAAACATTGTCTCATCCAAAATGGAAAGCTGCCATGTTCAGTGAGTTTGATGCTCTTACTGCCAACAAGACATGGGATTTAGTGCCCTTGCCACCCCTTAAACCTCTCATTGGCTGCAAATGGATTTTCAGGCTTAAGCACCATGCTGATGGCTTAATTGCCAGATACAAGGCAAGACTTGTTGCCAAAGGGTACAATCAAACAGCTGGCATTGAATTTAGTGAAACATTTAGTCCAGTTGTAAAGCCTACTACAATCAGAGTAGTTCTTTCTCTTGCACTAAATTACAACTGGAAAGTTAGACAACTTGACATCAACAATGCTTTCCTCCATGGCAGCATTCAAGAAGAACTCTACATGTCTCAACCCCCAGGATTTGAAACTTCAACATCATGTCCCTTGGTCAGCAAACTTAAAAAGTCTCTCTATGGACTCAAACAAGCCCCAAGGGCTTGGTTCATTAAACTACAAGGAGTCTTACAAAATCTGGGCTTCACTCACTCCATCTCTGATCATTCTTTATATATCAAACATACTGCTCACTCTACCATTTGGCTTTTAGTTTACATTGATGACATCCTAGTCACATGCAGCATTGATTCAGAAGTCCAAGATTTCATTAATCAACTGAGCAAGTTCTTTTCTTTAAAAGACCTGGGTGAAATTCAACATTTTCTAGGGATTGAAATCAAAAGATCCCCTGAAGGTCTCTTTTTATCTCAAGCTCAATATATCAAAGACATTCTACTGAGGATGAACATGCTTGATGCTAAATCAGTCTCAACACCTATGGTCACATCACCAATTCTGTCCAGTCAAAATGGCTCTCCTATCAAAGACATCTCAGCCTACAGGAGCTTAGTTGGATCACTACAATATGCAACCATCACTAGACCGGATATTGCCTTTAGTGTTAACAAAGTTTGCCAATATATGCAGTCCCCTCTTGACACTCATCTCAAGGCTGCAAAAAGGATCCTTAGATACCTTGCTGGGACACTAGACCATGGCCTTCATTATACTAAACACTCCAGTCCAACAATTACTGGTTTTTCAGATTCTGACTGGGGAGCGACTTAGATGATAGAAAATCTGTCACAGGTGCATGCATTTTCCTTGGTAGGACCCTGTCACTTGGTTCTCAAAGAAACAAGCATCAATCTCACGTTCAAGCACTGAAGCTGAGTGCCGTAGTCTAGCTTATGCCACTGCAGAGATCACATGGATTCTTCATATCAAGCTGCCAACAACTCCAACAGTTTGGGTGGACAATCTCAGTACAATTTCCTTGGCTAGCAATCCTCTCCTTCATGCTCGAACAAAGCACATTGAGATCGATCTTCATTTTATCAGGCAACAGGTTGCTAAAAATCTGCTCAAAGTCCAACATGTTCCATCTCTCGATCAAGTGGCCGATGTTTTCACAAAACCTCTTTCACAACAATTCTTCACTCGGTTGGGGGATCTCCTCCAAGTTTTCCCTACACCTAAGCTTGAATTGAGGGGGGGTATTAGAGGAGTAAATTAAGTAGGTTATATTTCATTTATCTCATTTTTACCTTAGTGTACTGCATGGCAGCACATGGCCAGCTCTATCTTTGTTTTCTAGCATTTCTCTCGTGATGTACCTTGCATGGACTGTTGTCCACGTGTAATTCTCTCATTGGTAGCTAAATTAGGGTTCTGTGAAGGTTGGCCTATAAAAGCCTTGTACAAGGTATCAGCCGAACACACATCAATTAATTTTCTGCATGAAAGAGACTTCACCTTGTTCTTGAAATTCCAAAAAGCTATGTTTGAATCTTCAATGAATTCTTGTGACTTTCCATTTCAATCAAGGTATCATATACAAAATAGTTTTAGTTTTCATTACAATAAAG
>CACSLK010027773.1:8231685-8242255 GCA_902706635.1 Striga hermonthica
GGTTTCCGGTCAGAGCTAGAGCTTGTAGGTACCTACAAAGGGACGCCGGAGGTTTTCCGACGTCAAAACTCTCTGAAGCTTAAGTCAGTACGGGGAGGTAGCGAAAGAAGATAATGAATAGTGACAGTAACTGGAATTGAATATGTCACTTTAACCAAAGTGAATGCTTTCTATATATATAGGCGTTTAGTTACTGTTGGATACGTTATGAGATTACTCATGGATGTGTTTGAGTTAGTTGTCACCCGGTTTAAACCGTATCAACCTCAGGATCTTCCTCATATGCTCGATGTTCGACCCTTCACCCCTAGATGCTCGACGTTCGACCCTCTGACCTAGATGCTCGATGCTCGACCCTACTGTCCGGTTATGTGTGGCATTAGATCGGTGGATCGGGTTTAGTCCCGGTTCGGTGTGAGAGACTCTATTCCCTATCAACGTGTATACTTTAACATTGGAATATCGTACTTTTAAAATTCACATAAATAAAAGTTAGATATTTATGACTTGTTATGATTGGTGCTTAGTATAACTCACACAAAAAATTGTGGATATCTAATATGACTAAGCACCTGTCTAATTAGTATGGCTCCTTATCAATATCATTATGCAATTACCTCAATATTCTACTTATCGAATAATATTGCTGCTCTCATATCTAACCCATTAGCCCTTATCGACTCAATAATTGTGATCATTGCAACTTAACCGCCGCGAGAATATCAATTATGCAGGACAATGAGAAATAATAAACCCAAAATTATCCATAAAAAACATAACTTTATTATGTAAATGAATCTTTGTTTTGTTTAAGAAAAATTGGTCCTAATATTATATATATATATATATATATATATATATATATATATATACGTATATACAACCCAACTTGTATTTATTTTAGATAATTTTTGTAAAGTTAAATAATTGCTCAATCACTAACAAAAGATATATGGTCGTGACAAAAAATAATTAGTGGTTAGAACTTAGGGATATAGAGCATGTGGGAAGGCATGTGATGATTGAACGACATTTGAGTAAAATAAATAAATAAATAAATAAATAAATAAATAATAATAAATCATAGCTCCATATGATGTTTATGTTATGGGGTAAGAAGAAAACAAGAGGCCATGTGGGAAAGCATTGGGGTCCATTGCATCTACAACTAGAAATTGTGAATAAACGAATTATGATCAATAAATTTGTGTCACATACTATTTGATGATTGTCAGGTTATCCATATTAACTTTTGTTTGATTCCAATAATAATATTAATAATAGTAATTTGTGTGAGGCTATCGACTCCTCATAATAACGTACTGGAGCGGGGGTTTCGGACTACCAGCATGGTTAGCGTGACCAGTTTGTCTCATGCGAGCCTCACGAACATCTAAAAACCTACTTTTCGTGGGTCGAGGTCGAGAACCATAATATTCACGGGTCTCTTCTTCCTCCGTGGCATGTAGCTCACATCCATGAAGAGTCTAAATCAATAATTTAATTTAAACAATTAATTAGTAAACACCATTTTTAAATTCATATATTATATTAATTATTATAAGATAATTACAATTAACTATTTATTAATAAATTTACACAAAATGATTATATATATATAATCTATTATTTATAAATTATAAGTAACATTTATTAATAACTACTAAACTACAATTTATCTAAAGCAACTATTTTTTTTTAATTTAACCTAAATTTAGTGATTTCTTTAATATATTAATACAACTAATTAATATATAAATATTTTTTAAAAAAGTTTAATTAAAAAATATTTTTTGATATTCATATATTAATTTTTTTAATTATACCTATAAAAATATAACTTTTTTAATATATATATATATATATATATGTATATTCACTTTGCAATTGTTTAATACATTATAAAAACTTAATTTTTCAAACTTTATATAATTATATATTTAAATATTTTGATTAATTATAAAATATAATTTTTCATACATTTATAAATATAATTATTTCAAACTTAAATATAATTATATATATATTTAATTAATTATTTATTTTTTATTTAATATTATTATTATTATCTTTTTTATATTAATTATATAATTATTTAAATTTTTTCAAAAAAATAAAACACTGTCCGGCCGCGGCATGTCCGGCCGGCGGGGCCGGACCTTCGTCGTCTGCCCGGCCCTGGATTGCATACAGGAAAGGGGTCGTCCGATCGATTTATGCGGTCGCCCCTGGGCGCGACCGAACAGACCTACCGGTCGCGCCCATCCTCGTTGCAATCATCCGCAGGTCGCGCTCTAACGCGTCCGGCAGTTGCTGCCGGAAGCGACACCAGAAAAAAAAGTTCTATAAAAATATTCTACAACGAAAAAAAATATACCTTGCCTGCAATCGATCCCTTGCCGATGCCCCCACCGTTGTCGGTTCATTTATTCTAAATTTTTTGGACTTTAAACGAGATGTTAAACAGAGAGAGAGAGAAGGGCGAAAAAGTAATTAGAGAGACGGTACATAGTAATAAGGAGGCAGTGAATAGCGATTTACTATATTTTTTCTTTCAAGTTTTCAACTTTATCTACGAAGATTATCCACACGTTCATTCACATCAAATAGAGCTCAGCATAAAATGGATACAAAGTCAATGTAGTTACAATATTTACTTAATGATAACATGTGATAATCCATAAAACCATTCATATTATAGTAGTTATATTTGGGAACACTATGACCATCTACACAATTTGTTATTGCCTTCCTAGCTAATAAAACCATGGGCTATGTATACTTTTTTTTAATTCCCTTCATTTCCTATTGGACCACTTCATGAAAAAGAGTCATGCCAAAGCAAATCAAGATAACCACTTATAAGAACAGTGAAAGCAAACATTGCATTGTTGGAAAAAAAAAAAAAAAAAAGTAGACTTAATTAACCAACTATACTATATATAATATAATGTGGAAAATCTGATACTATCAATATGCTTTAATTATTGAATGTGTCATTATCATAATGATGATTTGGTGTTATCAACACTAGTACGTACCCTGTGCGATGCACGGGACAAAGATATTAAATGAGTTATTTTCACATCCTTGTCCGTTTAAATATAAAAAGTAATAATGTTATTATCTATTTTCTACCTCTTTTAATCAACGTTAAATTTAAAAAATTATTAAGCCGCCCTCTAGCAAATATGTATGGAGTTATGTGTTCGTGTCTCATAAGTCACAAACATTATGAATAACATTACAAATTATTCATTCAAACTTTTATTCATTGCAAATATATTAAAATAGTTTATATAACAACCATTAAATACAACTTTCAATATATTTATAAATAAAGAGTACATAAAATTTCTAGCGTGTTCAAATTTAAATAATTTTTTATGGACTCAATTTTAAATCATCCAGACATGTGGTCAAACACATAAGTGTGTTCAAATTTAAATCATTGGCATTTTGGTCAGTTGAAATTTAAATCATCTACCATGGAATTATGATGTGCATTATATATATAATTTTTTAACAAATAACATGTGCTTTATAAAAATAAGAATAATAATTCACAAGATTTTAAACGTAAAATTTGGTTTTTAATCACAATAGAAAAATCATGGTAAGTTGTATATATTGAAAAGGTGTTATGAGATAAAACAATTAATTAAAATAATTAAATAAAATACTTGATGGAAATAGAATGCATTAATTACCTTTGACTTTTCTTACTAGTAATTCTAGTAAATAAAATGCCTTTTTTATATAAGTATAGATGTGCATGTGAGATTTTTTAAACTATTTTGTAAAAAAAAAAACATGTCTAAAAATAATTAAACTTAACATGCATTACGTATATGTGACTATGTGAGTATACATATATGTACATATAGATATAACATGTAAAAAAAAATATGTATGAACATTCTGTTTAAGTATCTAAAATATTATAAGCCTAAATAATGACATTATCTCACGCTAAAGTTGTTTTAGAGAATATTTATAAGATACCATAATTATGATGTTACTTCCATATGAAGATTTGACTACACAATATTTCAAAAATTACTATCATTTTTTAAGTTGTTACCATAAAAAGGAATTTGTACGCTTAACAATTTATCAGTTTTACAAATACAAATTGAAATTAATGCAAAGCTATCAATTTTACAAATACAAATCGAGATTAATGCACACAAAAAATTATGTAACAAAAAAAAATAAATTTTATATGTGATTGAGATCAAAGACGAACACTGAAGATTGTTTCTATTAACATGTACAATGTGCATTTAATTTTTTTTTTTTTGGCCAAATATTCTTTCTAAGTGTGATATATAAATATTAAAAATACTTAAAATATTTTATAACATCTATAAAAGCATCTAAAATATTCTATATTATTCACATATAATGTTTGAAGCTACCTAAATTTTTCTAAACTACCCGTAAGAAAAACATGTCTAACTATATTAGTAATTAGACATGTGAAATTTAGATTTTTTAAAAAATCTAAACAGATAATGGATTTATAGTAGTAATTAGACTTTTATTTATTTATTTTTAAAGTTGTTACGATAGATGAGGGATGTGATTTTTTTTTTACTCGAGATGGAATTTTGTAAGCTGGGTTATTAAATTTTTTTTAAACTCGTCCATATTTATGCAATGAGTTTTTTGAGCTGGGTATATAGATTTAAAATTGTAAAAAAAAAAAAAAAAACTTTCATAAATCATTTGATTTGGTAGTTTCAGAGAGCTTCATTATTTTAAAAGTGTAAAATAAATAAAAAAAGAAAGTACAACTAAAAAGTTACCACCAATTGTATGGAGAATTAAACTAAATCCAATTTTGTAGGATATATTAAATATTGATTAGATTTTATATGTAGATTAAAATAAAAAAATAATTGTAATAGTTTTACGTGTTGCAATATTTTATATTTAAAAAAAATAACAAATCTTCTTTTACGTGTTGCATACCAACATTTTAGGAACTACATGGATATTCCTAAATTAATATTGCATACCCAATATTTTAGGAAGTAATTAAATGCTAATTTGATTTGCATACCCAAAATATTAGATGCATTTATTAATAATTGATAAAATTAGAAATTTACTAATTAAATTTGTCTTTTCTAACTACTATATTTAGTAAATAGAATCCCTTTTAATATAAGTATAGATTACGTGATAAACAAGAAATTATTAGTAAGGTATTGAATAAAGATTACAATAATTGCCAAGTACAATTATAGATTTTAGTTAGTTCCCTTTTATATTATTTGATGCTATTATTAGTCTCTAATGGCCATGTGTGTTGATGGTTTCATTTCGAACCAATCGACAATAGAGGACTCTATTGGGTAAGTATGAATAGCAGCAATAGAGACATTTATGTGCAAATTGATATAACACAAAATCTTGTCTCAGATAGAGTCAAATTATTTGGCCAATCGATTTGTACTATATAAATAAATATATTAAAACTAAAGTATTATATTATGACACTTTATAAAAAGGGAAAATTTCAAAACTAGTCCCATAGGTATAGGGGGGTGACATTTTTGGTTCAAACAGAATTCAAAAAATATTAATAGTCCCGCAACTTTTGAAAAATAATCAAAAGTAGGACTTTTTTCAATTTTCTGGCCCGGAATGCCACGTGGCACACACGTGGCGGGACTATTTAAGATTTTATGGACTCTTTTGGTACTAAAAATGTCACCTCCTAAAACCTGTGGGACTAGTTTTGATTTTTTTCCTTGCCATTGTACTCAGCCACGTCAGATGAATGTGGCCACGTGGCATTCTGGGCCGGAAAATTGAAAAAAGTCCTACTTTTGATCATTTTTTAAAAGCCGCGGGACTATTAATATTTTATGGATTCTGTTGGGACCAAAAATGTCACCCTCCTATACCTGTGGGACTAATTTTGAATTTTTCCCTTTATAAAATTATCAGGTTTGGCAAATTGATATATCTATATTTTGTATAATCAAGCTCAAATGTTTTTACCTGTTTAATATCAGGTTTGAGGTGAAAAGGGGTCATTTCAAAGGTATTAAGCTGGCTAGAGGAGGACCCTTACTCACTCATTTGCGTTTTGCAGATGATTCTTTAGTGTTTTGAGATGCAGAGTGTAATCAAGCTCAAATGTTGATCTCTATGCTTTCTCCTACCAAAATTTTACTGGGCAAAAAGTGGACGAAGAAAAGTCTAATTGTTTTTAGTAAAACTACTCCTGATACTTTGAAACATCATATTTGTCAGATATTGCAGGGAATTTATGTTCAACACTCTACTAAGTATATGGGGCTGCCACTGAGAATAGAAAAATCTAAAAGGGAATCCTTTGCTTATGTGTTGAACACTGTGAGAAACAGACTTGTGAGTTGAAAGAATAATTTTCTATCTACCGCTGGAAAGAAGATTCTAACTAGGGTTGTGATTGATGCTCTTCATGTTTTTTCCATGTCATGTTTTTGTCTATCTAAGGGTGTTTGCAAAGAACTAGCCATGACGTATGCTGAGTTCTGGTGGAGTAAGGGTGACAAACATATCAAATGGCTTCATTGGAAAGCATGGAAAATCATCATTTTGTCTAAAGAATTTGGTGGCCTAACCTTCAAGTGTATAGAGCTCTTAATGAAACATTAATAATCAAGCAACTATGGAGAATCATTACTAAACCAAATTTGTTAGTTAGCAAGGTGCTGAAGACAAGGTATTTCTCTCATTCATCTCTTCTTGAAGCAAAGAAAGGTTATAAAGCTTCCTGGTTGTGGAGTAGTTGGTTGGGAGTGAGAGATAAGTTTAAGAGTTGATACACAAAAGAGGTGAGAGATGGCTTGTCTACTGAAATATGGAAAGATCCTTGGGTACCTAATGTCTGCTTAATAAAACCTGAGAATGGAAGTGTCTGTGGTGCTAATCTGAGATGGCTATGTGAACTTTTGATAGAAGGAGGCAGAAGCTGGAACCAAAGGCTATTAGATGAACTTTTCAATGCTCAGACTAAAGAGAAGATCCTACATGTAAAAACTTTAGCTCCTTCTCTTTAGGATGGGTGGGTGTGGAATTTGGACAAAAATGGAAAGTTTTCTGTGGCTCGAGCTTATAAAAATCTGGTTGTCAAGAAATGGAGGAGCTTAGACTTGGCTGAGGAAGTGACTCAGCAGAGAAGAACCTGAAAATAAGAAGGATGTGTTGGAGATTTGATGTTAAAGGAAAGTTGAAACATTTCCGTTGGAGGTGTTTCAATAATGTACTTCTTGTGGCCGAGAACTTGCTTAAGAGAGGGTTAAGAGTGTAGAATCCCTACATCAGTTAATGATTGACCCTATCAGTGAGGTGTGTGGTGAGGCAATTGAAGCAGAAGAGCATCTAGCCCATGTTAAATGGTAGAGAGCAATGGTCATAGCAGATGATTTTAGGGAGTGGTGGTGTTTGGAGTGCTCTTGGACAAAAAAACAAGTGTCTGAAGCTAGAATCCAATTATCCACCTACATACAATGGTGTTATGGAAGTCTAAAAAAACTTTGGAAGTTTCAGAAGATTAATATGCCTGAAGAGGTGGTAGTCAGAGCAACATGGAGAGATTGGCAGGAGTTCTCATCTCTGTCCAAGAACATGAGTTAGATGATGTCTACATTGGGCTAGGTTCTGGTGGTTCAGTGGCTTCACTCGACTTCTTTCCAGTACATGTTGTTAGTTAGGTGTTATTTTGCTATTTGTTTTTTCCGGAACGATAGAGGTACTATAACAAAGCACAAAAGTGCAAAAAGAACAAATTACAAGACCCCAACGGGGTAATCTACGGCCCCAACAGGGTAATAATCTTTATTTTGCTATTTCAGTAGCCATTTCTTTATTGTATTATTAGTGTTGTATTGTTTCTGGTATTGCTTCTAAGGTTTCAGCTGTCTTGGTTGCGTTAGGAGGCATTTGGTATATTTATTTTTTTACTAGGCCACATGCAAGTGGACCTCTGTTGTATTTGTTATCTTGTGGAGTTAGTTTATTTCTCGACTTGTAAACTCTTGTTTGTTGAATGCATCTACCGTTTTGGAAAAAAAAAATGTTAATTATATCCATTCTCACCCGCAAATTAATACAAAATAAAAATATAATGATTAGAGTTAATAAAATATAAAAATAATAAAATATTATTGGATAACAGTTTTACAATTAGTTAACGTAATAATATTTCTTGTAAAATATATAACAATTTACTTTTACTTTTTAACAATATTTAGTGGGATTACAAGAAAAATATGAAACAAGCTAATAATATTTTTTGTTGGAAATCAAAGTGCCGATTAGATGAAAATTCTATGAATTGAAGTGTTCAGGTCTTACAGAAGACCTTAAAATATAAAACATAAATTATAACGTTAAGCGGAAAGATTTAAAGTCAAGGTGAAAATATATCTCTCTGCAAGATAAATATGGCCCGTATACTGCTAACAGGTTTGTGCGTCTTGTTCCCAACGATACAACAGGAAAAGTCTCGAAAGATGTAGCACACCAGGTTTCGAATCTCTGGCCAAGTAGAACATAGTAAATAGCTTAGCATTATGTATGACGTGTAAGGCTTTCAGTGTACCGGAATGATGCAAATGTATTTGTGTGTTTGGTGCAACCTAAGAACTCCTTTCAGAGTTCCAATCTAGGCAGTAAAAACCATCAGTCAACTAACACTTAAGGCTAGTAACAACCCACTGATTGCTATTATAAAGGGCATCAAAATGGGCAGCCCGTTTTTAAATGTTAGCACACCACTGCTCCACTTGATAACTTCGTAACGATTAGGTGGAGCGATGACCAGATACAATGTATCTAGGAAGGTCCACACGAGTTGAGTCAAAAAATCGAGTCCACATCCAACTCAATTTGGATTTTATTTTTGGATCATAATTTTGCAGCAAAAAAAAAAAAAAAAAAAAATATATAAAAAATGTCAGGGTTAAAGTCCCATGCCCAACATATGCCCAGATCGTCTAAACCCAGCCAACAGTACATTGTCAAGCCATGTTTTAAATACTATACCATACCAGCCAGCATTACCAATAATATCGGAAATCGGCGGTCCCGACCGGTACGGTAACTCTACATATCAGTTTTCCTAAAATTCCAAATTATACCGATTTCATACCATAAATACCGGGTTAATTGCTAAATACAGGTTAAAATATCAGTAAAAATACTTGGTTGTAAGAGAAAAATATATTTTCTACATTTTTATTTTTACGGAAAAATTAGAGATTTAGTCCTTTAAGTGGTACCTATTTTAGTTTTAGTCCTGTAAGTGACCAACTTTTAGAATACATCCAGTAAGTGCAAAAAAAAGTGAGAAATAGTCATGCCACCGGCTAACGAAGGTAACTCTTACCGGCTTGCTTACCTGGATTTTGTTTTCATTTTTTTTTTATGCGCCACATCGGTAAAATGCGAAGGAGTGTCCTAAATTGGAGAGAAAATCCCTTAATTTTCGCTCTCTCTCGTCATTTTCGTTTTCTCAAACCCTAAATAAGCTCGATCCAATTTCTCCAAGCCCCAAGAAAAAATTGCAGAGCGTTTACGATCCAATTTCGGGAGTTACAAATTCACCATGTCCTCGTCGGTCAGTAGCCCTAAGGTCTCTCCATTTTGTACTTGTGGGAAGAAAGCGAAGCTGTGGACCTCGTGGACTCAAGCCAACCAGGGTAGACGAGTCCACGGGTGTGATAATTGGGAGGTACACTTTTCTCTTAAACGGGTCATGTACTCAAGCTACTCAAGCTCTCTTTGTTATGCCATGTATTTTCTTCATCTTTCAAAATTCAAAAACATTATTTATAAGTGAAACACAATTGTTGCCCTAATTCAGATTGGAGGCTGTAGTTTTTTTGCTTGGGAAGATCCTCCAATTCCTCGACGTACTGTATATGTGATTTGGAACCTTCGTGAAGGGAAGGAGAGTCTGATGAAACAAGTAGAAATTTTGGAGAAACGGAGGCACAAATTGAAGATGTATCTATTGATTTCTTGGTGCTTAATTATTTTGTTCAAGTGTTTAGGATTTGTCTAATGAGTCATGCACATTGTTGTTCTTGTATTTTATTAAAATGTGTTGGTTTTGTGTAAGCAAGTACTTGATGAAGCAATTTCAATTTTAAGTACTTGATTTGTGTAAGGATTTGTCCTTGATCAATGCATTGGCCCATTGTTATTCATCTTTGAGGATCAGTTTGTAATGGATTGCCATCCATCAGTGACTTTGTTTCCAACAAAAAAAAAAAGCTAACATATGATCAGTGATGCTTATAGCTTATAATGTGTTTGATTATATTGACTTCCTATAAAACATCATACAAAATCACAACTCAAGTCTACAACACCAAAGATAAAACCAGTATATCATAAAACCATCACACCAAAGGCATAAACATCATACCATAGTCAAAGCTAGCTATAACCATCAAACCAACACAGGTTGGATCATAAAACCATTGACATAATTACAACACAAAAAAGTTGACTGTTTAAGATCCTAAACATAAGCTAAGTAGAGCAAATCCCAATTTCAAAA
>CACSLK010027773.1:8257243-8270908 GCA_902706635.1 Striga hermonthica
GGCTGTCGATCTTTTTCCGGTCGTCAGTTTTCGCTGAGCGATCATCGACCTGATGATGGCGATCGGTGGACTTCGGGCGGTCACCAGGTTTGTGTTGACGGTCAGCAGTTTTCTGACGATCATTGACCTTGGAGGAGGTCGAAGACTTGGTGGCTGAGGAGGAAATGGATTTCGGTTGAGGGTTCTGGGAAGTTGGCCCCGGCTGCTTCGGTGGCGGAGGGGGCTGCTTCTCGGGTTGTTGCTGTTGTTGCGGCGGTGAAGGCTGCTTCTCGGGTTGATGTGGCGTCTCCTTGGGCGGTGGTGGAGGAGGCGGCGGAGTCTGCCGTGGTGGCGATCGCGGCGGCGGCTCTGGTCGAGATCCACCCGAGCTGGCTGACCCATCAGCCTTGTCGCTGCTCGACCCAGCGACAGTCCCCGATTTTTTCTTTAGAGGAGTTTTCCTCGGTGGGATGTTGAAGCTGGGCACCTCTGCGGAAAAATCACAATATAGATCAGATGCAAGGTCAGTAATAACCACTTGAAAATAAAAGCGAGGAAATGCACAAACATTCAGTTAATCTGATCGATTACTACCTGGATCATCCTCAAGTCGAATGAGGTCAAGGATCTTATCAGTGGGAGGAGGGTAAGTCTTGTGGGTGAGAAGGCCACAATGATGGAGAAGGTTGTCGTCCTTGAGAAGTGTCTCTGAGGCAACGGTCTTAGAATTCCAAGAATGGACTCGTTGCTCGAAAAGGGGGTTAGCAGGAGGGGCAGAAACCTCCTGAGGAACCTCCCTGACCCATGGAATGGAGGGCCAAGAGAAAGGCTCAGCAGGACGGACAAAGATAAAGCGGTCGATCCATTTAGGAAGGTTGGAGGGGACGTCGTTGATGAAATGGGCACCATTACGGCTCTTCAAATACAGGCCTCGACCTTGTTTAGAAGGGGCATAACAGTAATGGAAGAAGGCGAGGTCGAATCGACCAAGGCGGACATGGCAAAGAATGACAAAGGTGGTCATAAAACGGATGGCGTTAGGGGGGAGTTGATGAAGCAGAAGTCCGAACCACTCGCAAATCTGAAGAAGATCAGGGCTTAGAGGGAAACGAAGACCAAGTTTAAATTGGATTTCGAAGAAAGTGTAGCAATCCTGTGGAGGATGGTCGAATTTGTCAGAGGGAGAGGACCTGAAGAACGCCCAACCAAGTGGTTGGCCGATTTTTTCGGGTTTGAACCAAGGGTGAGAAAGAGAGGAAGAAGAAGTGCGCTGAGACAGTTTTTTGGTCGAGGATCGTTTGGGAGGAGAACTCGAAGAGGGAGGAGCAGTGGGCTGCGAAGAGTTGACCTCGTCCTCCTCTGGCTCGTCTAACGCACCAAGGGGAGGTCGACGTTGGCGGAGAGGAACATTATCCATACTATCACCAGAGTTTGGAGAAGCGACGCGGGCGGTAAAAACGCGGGTGGGAACTGTATCGCCGGGGCGAAGGATAGAGAGGGGGACGGCTTCGAGTGCAGAAGGTAGTATTTCAACTGAATCAGAGGAGGTTTCAGTGTCTGAAAAGAAAACCAAAACAAAAACAAAGAGAACAAATATCAAAAAGAAGCGGTCGCAAGGAAGAAAGATGGGAGAAGAAGATTAGGGTTCTTACGGGAGAGCAACCCAAAAATCAGGAGAAGAATTAAGAAAGTAAAGGAGCGGAAATTTCAAAAATTTTCAAAGGAAAGACAAAATCCCCAACATTCAATAGACAAATAAGAGTATCCCAAGCGCAAATTCAACACACAACAAGCCGATTTGGGGCGATTCAACAGGCAAATCGAGAACACCCAACATTAAAAATTCAAAATACACAAAATAGAACTACAAAGAATATAAATTCAAGCGCAAAGAGACTTACTCATAACCGCGGATGGATAATTGAGGAAGGATTGAAGGGGCGCAGGAGAAATTGTCGAGAAAATAAGAGTTTTTGCAGAGGAAAATTCTGGGCACAAAGCAATTCGAAAACTGAGAAGGTGGAAAAAGTTGAAAAATACGCTAAGTATGGAATTTATACTCTGGGGATTGAAGGGTGGAAAAATAAGGGCCGTCAGATTAAAAGGTAAATCCGACGATGGGGAGTACTAATTTGCACGGAGCTCAAAACGGACACGATAGGCGAGGAGGCGCAATAATTAAAAGCGTCTGACACATCTGACAGTCGTGACGCGTGGCAGAAAACGGAGGCGACAGAAAGGACTTAAAGCGGATGACTTTATTGCTAGGGATTAATGGAGAATTATTTGAAAAAATGAGCGGGAAGCTTACCAGCTGGTCGATATCTAACGACGAACCATCCAGAAGGACGATAAATGCTAATTCACTCTTAGATCGAATCATTCAGACTCGACCAGAGTGGGGGGGACTAGATGATATGGGATATTATACCCACAAGGTTGAACCGGTCTGTTGACCGGTCGAGGAGGTCATATTATGAGGAAGCCAAAGAAATCGAGCAATTAACTAGTCGACCAAGCAAGGCTGTCGACCAAACTATCCTTCGACCAGATACGCGATCGAGCAATTTATTCGACCTCAGCAGGTCGATTACTTCGGGGACTTAACACCACGCTGTTCGGCCTAGTCATAGGCGCGTGAAGGAAGCCTCTGACAGAATTCCAAGAGAATATTTACCCCATGTGCAGGGGGACACGTGTCGAGAAAGCAGTGGTGGATAGCGATAACCACCTCTGACAGCCTACCCCATGTGCAGGAGGACACGCGTCCAAAGAGGATTGGTGCAGGTGATAGTGGCGACGGCCGCCTCTGACACACGCGTTTGGTGTGTACGGACGGGCAGCTAGGGCAGACAGCTCATCAAATCCGGGCAGCCCTAGGTCAGGTATCTCACCCCTATATAAAGGGGGTGAGCCTTTCTTCTTCAACACGATCATTCTACTACTTACTCTTGAGAATTGATTGAATACAGACTGACTTAAGCTTCGGAGGCTCTTCACCGGAAATCCCTCCGGTGTGAGAGTTCTTTGTAGGTGCACAACGTTCAACCGGCGAGAAGGAAGGCGATTACTCAAGTTCCAGCCGGTCGAGGAGTTTTTGTGTTACCAATTACTAAATCAAATTTGTTAGTTACCAAGGTGCTCAAGACAGGGTATTTCTCTCATTCATCTCTTCTTGAAGCAAAGAAAGGTTATAATGCTTCCTGGTTGTGGAGTAGTTGGTTGGGGGTAAGAGATAAGTTTAAGAGTTGATACACAATAGAGGTGAGAGATGGTCTGTCTACTGAAATATGGAAAGATCTTTGGGTGCCTAATGTTTGCTTGATAAAACCTGAGAATGGAAGTGTCTGTGGTGCTAATCTGAGATGGGTAAGTGAACTTTTGGTAGAAGGAGGCAGAAGCTGGAACCAAAGGCTCTTAGATGAACTTTTCATTGCTCAGACTAAAGAGAGGATCTTACATGTAAAAACTTTAGCTCATTTTCTTCAGGATAGGTGGGTGTGGAATTTGGACAAAAAGGGAAATTTTTCTCTGGCTGGAGCTTATAAAAATCTGGTTGTCAAGAAATTGAGGAGCTTAGACTTGGCTGAAGGAAGTGACTCAACAGAGAAAAAGCTGAAAATAAGAAGGTTGTGTCGGAGGTTAGATGTCAAAGGAAAGTTAAAACATTTTCTTTGGAAGTGTTTCAATAATGTACTTCTTGTGGCTGAGAACTTGCTTAAGAGAGGGTTAATGGTGTAGAATCCCTACACCAGTTAATGATTGACCCTATCTGTGAGGGGTGTGTTGAGGGCCTTGAGGCAATTGAAACAGAAGAACATCTCTTTTTTCATTGTAGGGGAGCCAAGTTAATCTAGAAACTAGCCCCTGTGAACTGGAGAGCAATTATCACAACCGATGATTTTAGGGAGTGTGGTGTTTGGTGTGCCTGTGGACAGAAAAACAAGTTTCTGAAGCTAGAATCCAATTAACCACCTACATACTATGGTGTTATGGAAGTCTAAAAAAACTTTGGAAGTTTTAGAAGATTAATATATGTGAAGAGGTGGTAGTCAGGGCAGCACGGAGAGATTGGCAGGAGTTCTCATCCCTGTCCAAGAACATGAGCTAGATGATGTCTACAGTGGGCTAGGTTCTGGAGGTTCAGTGGCTTCACTCGACTTCTTTACAGTTTCATGTTGTTGGTTAGGTGTTATTTTGCTATTTCAGTAGCCATTTCTTTTTTTTTTTTTTTATCGTTAAATGATAATATATAGATCAAAACTGAGTTCAGACAATCGGTCAACGGCTTATAAAAGCGTAATGGGCAACCACAAGTCGGTTCTTCATTCGCACAATATAGATATAAGAGGGCAACCACAAGCCGGTTGCTCACTCAAAAGCCTCGGAATATTAAAAGCAAAGAGGGTCCCAAGGGATCTCGACAACCTATAGGGTCGGGGGTCATCGCGGTGGTGCACGCGAAGCCGTACATGTAATAGGCCATGCTCCGAATCTCGCGCTGCTTGTCAGGCCTAGTGGCGTTAGGGGTACTGTAGCGGCGCTATGCAACGTGGCGTGCGGTCGCACGCCAAGGAAAAACCTACGCAAAGTCAGGGTCAGCGCCGCTAGACATAACTAGCGGCGCTAAGGTTTTCATGGCACAGCGGTGCTGTGAGGGACTAGCAATGCTAGTCGTAAAAGAGTTGCAGCCTCAGTCGGTCACTAAGGCTCATAGGGTGCTAAGCGAGAAGTACTAGTGGCGTTAGACATGTTAGCTGCGTTACAACCTGGAGCGGTCCTCGCTATAGCCTCGCTAAGCCGCATAATGGCGCTTCTTGTACCCATAGCGGCGCTAGACCCCCTGCTAGCGCCGATAGTACTTGGAATCTGAGCGATCTTCAGTAGCCATTTCTTTGTTGTATTATTAGTGTTGTATTGTTTCTGGTATTGCTTCTAAGGTTTCAGCTTGTCTTGGCTGCCTTAGGTGGAATTTGGTATATTTAGTTTTTTACTAGGCCACCTGCAAGTGGACCTCTGTTGTACTTTTTGATCTTATGGAGTTAGTTTATTCCCCGATTTGTAAACTCTAGTTTGTTGAATACATCTACCGTTTTGGGAAAAAAAAATGTTAGTTATATCCAATCTCTCCCGCAAATTAACACAAAATAGAAATATAATTATAAGAGTTAATAAAATATAAAAATAATAAAATATTATTGGATAACAGTTTTACAATTAGTAAACTTAATAATATTTCTTCTAAAATATATAACAATGTACTTTTACTTTTTAACAATATTTAGTGGGATTACAGAAAAATATGAAACAAGTTAATAATATTTTTTGTTGGAAATCAGAGTGCCGATTGGATGAAAATTCTATGAATAGAAGTGTTCAGGTCTTACAGAAGAACTAAAAATATAAAACATAAATTACAACGCTAATTAGCGGAAAGATTAAAGTTGTTTGTCTCATTTTTGTTGCATTTTTCATCATTGTTTTGCCTTTTCTTTTCCCCTCATTTTAGGTCTTTTCCGTGGTTTTTAGTCATTTTTATGGTTTATTGCGTGTTTCGCTCTATTTTGAGTGTTTATGTGTTTTTCGTGTTCTTCTTCTGTTTTTCTCTGTTTTCTTCTTGTTTTTGGTGTGCAGGTCAAAAATCCCGTGACGAATAGATTTCTCCCTAATCGAATTCTGAGTTCGAACGAGCGTAAACGATCTCGAAACGCGAAGAAGGACGAGCTGCTAGGCACAGCGCGCGCGCCGCGCCGCGACGCACGCCGCGACCCGGAAAGAGACTCCCAGGATTACGCACGCCGCGGAGCGACAACAGCAGTCACCGCGGCGCGACAGAAGCAGTCCTCGCGCGCGTGATACATCACAACGGCGCAACACCGACCCTCTCCACGGTGCGAGACCCCTTCGCGGTGCGGCATGAGCAATTCTCACGAGCGCGAACTCCTTTCACGGCGCGGCACTAGTCCTTTATATGTATATATATATATCGATCGGACTTCACAGAAAAGAACTCTCGACCGGGTGAAAACCCTAGGTCCGAGAAACACCACGACAGCTCCTTCTCTCCTTCCTTTTCTTCTTCTCCATCATTTTTCTTCTTCTTTTTATCTTTCTTTTCCATTTTTCTTCTTCTTCTTCTTCTTCTTCTTAGTTAGGGTTCAAGCTTGTAATTCAAATTCAACTCTTGGGATTGCGATTTATTGTAAGTTCTTCTCTTTATTTTTAATTCATGAATAATGGTTGAATTGAAAGAGATGATGAATTGTGTTGAATTGATATTACGTAGCTAAACCTATTTGCTAGGGATAGCGGATGATTGTTCTTGTTTAACGTGCATTTTGTCGGGCTTGAATTGTTCATTCTTATGAGAGTTGATTTAATTCAGAATTGATGAAATTAATGTTCAATAGATTGATATAATCGAAAAGTGACATTTTGATATTGCTATTGGTGACAATTGGATGTTCATTTGTGGAGTTTGGTTTTGTTGATTCCCTACGATTAGTCGATTAACACCTTCTAGTCTAATCAACGACCTTTAGAACCAAAAGGGGAGAAGTCGTAGACTTACGCTCGTATGAGGTAGACGATTTCATAACTGAATACTCTATACGTTTTGGGTTAAAATACATGTTTGTCAGGCCTAGCGGAGTTAGGGGTCCTGTAGGGGCGCTATGCAACGTGGCGTGCGGTCGAACGCCCAAGAAAAACCTGCGCAAAGTTGGGGTTAGCGCCGCTAGACAGCTAGCGGCGCTAAGGTTGTCATCGCACAGCAGCGCTGTGAGGGACTAGCAGCGCTAGTCGTAAAAGAGTTGCAGCCTCAGTCGGTCGCTAAGGCTCATAGGGTGCTAAGCGAGAAGTACTAGTGGCGTTAGACATGTTAGCTGCGTTACAACCTGGAGCGGTCCTCGCTATAGCCTCGCTAAGCCGCATAGCGGCGCTTCATGTACCCCTAGCGGCGCTAGACCCCCTGCTAGCGTCGGTAGTACTGGAACCTGGGCGATCTTCAGTAGCCATTTCTTTGTTGTATTATTAGTGTTGTATTGTTTCTGGTATTGCTTCTAAGGTTTCAGCTTGTCTTGGCTGCCTTAGGAGGAATTTTGTATATTTAGTTTTTTACTAGGCCACCTGCAAGTGGACCTCTGTTGTATTTTTTGATCTTATGGAGTTTATTTATTCCCCGACTTGTAAACTGTAGTTTGTTGAATACTTATACCGTTTCGGGAAAAAATGTTAGTAATATCCAATCTCTCCCGCAAATTAATACAAAATAGAAATATAATTATAAGAGTTAATAAAATATAAAAATAATAAAATATTATTGGATAACAGTTTTTCAATTAGTAAACTTAATAATATTTCTTCTAAAACATATAACAATGTACTTTTACTTTTTAACAATATTTAGTGGGATTACAGAAAAATATGAAACAAGTCAATAATATTTTTTGTTGGAAATCAGAGTGCCGATTGGATGAAAATTCTTTGAATTGAAGTGTTCAAGTCTTATAGAAGAACTAAAAACATAAAACATAAATTACAACGCTAAGCGGAAAGATTAAAGTCAAGGCAAGAATATATCTCTCCGCAAGATAAATATGGCTTGTATACTGCTAACGGGTCTGTGCGTCTTGTTCCCAAAGATACAATAGGAAAGGTCTCGAAAGATGTAGCATACCAGACTTCGAATCTCTGGCGAAGTAGAACATAGTAAATAGCTTAGCATTATGTATAATGTATGACGCTTTCAGTATACCAGAATGATGCAGATGTATTTTGTGTGTTTGATGCAACCTAAGATCTCCTTTCAGAGTTCCAATCTAGGCAGTAAAAACCATCAGTCAACTACCACTTAAGGCTAGTAACAACCCGTTGATTGCTATTATAAAGGGCATCAAAATGGTCAGCCCGTTTTCATGTGTTAGCACACCACTACTCCACCTGATAACTTCTTAACGATTAGGTGGAGTGATGTCCAGATATAATGTATCTAGGAAGGTCCACACGAGTTGAGTCAAAAATCAAGTCCAAATACAACTCAATTTGGATTTTATTTTTGGATCATAATTTGACAAATAAATTTGCAACAAAAAAAATTAAATGTCTGGGTCAAAGCCCATGCCCAACATCGGCCCAGATCGTCTAACCCAGCCAACAGTCCATTGCCAAGCCATGTTTTAAACACTATACCGTACCAGCCAGCATTACCAGTAATATCGGAAACCGATGGTCCGACCGGTACGGTAACTCTAAATATTAATTTTCCTAAAATATCAATTTATACCGATTTCATACCAGAAATACTGGTTTAATTGCTAAATACATTTTAAAATATCAGTAAAAATACTTGGTTGTAAGAGAAAAATATATTTTCTACATTTTTATATTTACACATAAATTGAAAGTTTTGTTGGGAAAAATATGCTGAAATTTTCGTGAAGTCGGATCTATAAAAGCGAAATAAAAAGAAAAATTGGACACACCAAATTGATAACAGGGTTCGGCCAATAATGCCTACGTCTCCGGACTACTTAAGATATTTTATTAGGAGAAAAGAAAACACTCGTGTTTACAAAACACTCTCGAACTGACTCACAACTCACACCCAAAATACAGACAGAAGCTAAAATTCTTGCTTCTTGCTCACACCCTTTTTCTCTCTTTCTTTCTCTCTTTTGGATGATATTGCTCACACCCTTTTTCTCTCTTTATTTTCTCTATTTCTTTTCTCTCTTTTGGATGATTGTATTTCAGTGTGTTTTATTCATCTGATTTGCACCTCTATTTATAGAGGAAGAGTACACATCTTTTTCAAATATTGTACTGATTATTCAACATAAGGATGCTGCCTAATTTTTCTTCTGCTGCTTGTCAAATAAAGGTGGCTGACAACCATTTTTTACTCAACAAGTTATACGTTAAGTTTCATTATGTTTAAATTAGTACTTGATTGTAATTAAATTTTATTATTTATTAAATGTGGTTTAATATATTATTTATATTATAATAACAAATTAAATTAATATTTATTAAAACTAATAAAATAAACGATAAAACCAATTGAACTGCGTAGCGATGGCTCGTCGGCATAATCGTCGGTACATTATTTAAAACACTGCTGCTAACAACTGAGATCTAAGGCCCAGGACTAGGCCCGTGCCCAAACCGAGCCAGTGGGCGGGCGTGCGCGGGATGGCCAAAGCCAACACCAACATTTGGTGCATTGTTTGTTTGTTGTTGTGATTTCTCCAATTTTTTTATTATATTAAATAGATTCATCCTTTAAGAGTTTTTTTTTTTTTTTTTCTTTTTTCCAAACGAATAAATTTTATATAAAGCTCAAAAAGGTTCACATGGTAATCAACTGATTAATATATCATGACCTAAAAACAGAGATACTGACCATAATCTACAAGCACTCGGGAGAAACATCAGATTGTTCCCCCTCTAAAGCCATCAAGACTAAATCATAACTAGAAAAAAGAAGAACATGAAGAAACAACAAAAATACAATCATCAAAGATTGACACAAGCTGGGACAACATCTCCAACAATGCAGATGCAAATGGTCTAACTCCCAATGCTTCTGTGATTTCACTTGCCAAATTCTGAGAATCCATAAAGCATACCACTTTTTTTCCATCATTCTTTGATTGCTAAGTCTAGAATCTAGGTCACTGCAAGAATGGATGTTGTAGTGTTGTGATTCATGTTATCCCAAGACTTGTGCCACAAGTTCAAAATCTCATCCCTGTTTGAGGCCACTCTCCTAGCTCCTACATTGCTCTTATCAGAGATCAAAGCACTGATATGCAAAGAAACATACCCTAATTCATTGGAAAATTTCTCTTCAAGAGCCTCTACAGTAACTGATTGAGTTCTGGTTTTCATGTGTTGTACTGCTGCTTCAGTGCATACAAGCCAATCTGATCTTGCATGACTTACCACATCTGCTGCTTCAAATTTGGAATGATTGAACCGCAAATTGTTCCGGGCTTTCCAGATTCTCCACAGCAAGCACCCTGACAAGGTAATTCTATCTTGCATGAGGTAGTACATGCTGCTAATACACACTTATTCCCACCAGGTTTGGATGTTTGCATGATTTTCTTGCAGCAACTCCCATTGAACTCCCAACAGTTTCCAGCATCTCCTCACTTCAGGGCATTGGATAAACATGTGATCAATTCCTCATGGTTTCTCTCTACATAAAATGCCGATGGAGTCGACTTGAAGTCCTCTGTCTCTCAGCTTGACATTGGTCCCCAGAAAACCATTATACACCCTCCACATAAAGATTCTCATTTTTGGGTATATAGGTAGTTTCCAGGATCTTGTCCAAAGTATCTTCTGTCTGCTTGTGTGAGAGCTTGAACCTACCTTATTCTCTGACTCTGTTGAGTGAAGTAGCATACCCTCATAAGCAGTTTTAACACAGAACATCCCTTTTTCCCTTTATGCATCATAATTCTTTCTTTAGGTCTGTTAGAATCCAGAGGAATGCTAAGGATAGCCTCAGCCTCAAAGGGGTTGAAAGATTGTCTAATTAACTCATCATCTCAGCCAAAACTCTCCCTCACCATCAAGTCACTCACTCTAGAAAGCCTACTCCTATCCCTCTCAAACTGGCAAGAAGGAGTAAAACCTGACAAATTAGGTACCTAGGACTTCTTCCAAATGTCATGGATTTCTCATCTCTCACTTTATATCTAATGCCCTTCTTAAATCTCTCTCACACACTAACACAACTCTTACATAACCAAGAGTCAGTATTTTTCCTCTCAGCTTCAAAGAGATTGGTTTTATAGAAATATTTACCTCTCTCAGCTTCAAAGAGATTGGTTTTATAGAAATATTTACCTTTAAGAACTCCGGTTACAAGAGAATTTGGATTGATGAGAAGTCTCCATAACAGTTTATCTATGAGTGCTTCATTAAAGACAATAAGGTTTTTGAACGTCATCCCCCCTTTATCCTTAGACTTAGACATCAAATCCCATGCAACCCAATGAATTTTCTTTCCTCCCTGCTTTGTTTTACCCCACCAAAAATCTGAAATAAGCATGCTAATATCATTGCACAGAGACACTGCCAATTTAAAACAAGTCATTACATACACAGGCAAAGCATGAAGAATGGTTTTAATTAAAATCTCTTTATCTGCCTCACTCAGAAATTGATTTTTCCAAGAATTGATTCATTTCTGAACACACTCAAACACATATCTAAAAGTCTCTCTTTTGGATCTCCCAATTCCCAAGGGTAAACCTAAGTATTTGGCAGAATAAACACAGGTAATACCATTGAGAATGACATACACTATGCAAGGTAGCAGAATCTGTGTTGTTAGAGAAGAACACAGAAGACTTATGCCAGTTGACTGCTTGCCCAGATGCTTGTCCATATTCCATAAGTATGTTCATAATCTTACTGGCTTGATCAGTGGCAGCCTTACAAAACAGGATAGCATCATCCTCAAAAAAATATGGGTCAACACATGGGAAAACATACTAATTTTCAGACCAGAGTACATGGAAGTCAAATAGGCTTGTTTAAGAAGATTGAAAAAGGCTTCTTATAGAAGAATAAACAGATAAGGAGACAAGGGGTCTCCTTGTCTGAGACCTCTAGATGGGACCATAGACCTTAGGACTTGACCATTAATGTTAAAAGAGAATGAAGATGAAGACACACAAGTAATGACCAAGAAACAAATTTCAAACAAAATCCCATCTTCAGACACACTTTAGCCAAAAAATCTCATTCTACTCTATCATATGCTTTTGTCATATCTAACGTAATGGCCATATAATTATCTACACCTTTCCTTTTGCTGTTTAGAAAGTGGATGCACTCATTAGAAAGAATTACATTATCCAAAATTTGTCTCCCCGGGACAAAAGCAGACTAAGTAGGGAAAATACAAAATTGCAGGGTTTTTTTTCAGTATGTTAGAAAGGATTTTTGCAATAATTTTGTAGGTAACTGTACATAAGCTAATAGGTCTAAAATCATATATAGGAGAAGCATTTTTTTCTTGGGAATGATGCTTAGTGGCTTTATGCATTTCACTCGAGTTAAAAAATTATGCACAACAAGACAAGTATGGTGTTTCACAGAAGGCCAAGTATGTAAGAAAAAAGCATGGGTCATACCATCTATCCCTGGAGCTTTGTTAGAACCATAGCCATAACTACATGTTGAATCTCCTCTTCACTCACTGGATTAGTAAGATCTTCATTTAATTCCTCAGTGATGGAAGTAAGAATCCCCTTGCAAGCTACAGCTATCCACTTGAGGATAAGAAGTCTTAAACAGATTCTCAAAATATACATGAATTTCATCCACTGCTTTTTGACTAGTATCACATCTATCCCCTCTGGCATTCACAAGATTTTCTAAGTGGTTGAGCTTTCTCTGCTTAAGGCAAGCTTGAAAGAATATTGTATTCTTGTCACCCTCAGCTAGCCACTGATTCCTTGATTTTCACTTTCCAATATGTTTCCTCCTCTCTGTAGGCTTGGTTCAATATTTTTTTGCAACAATCCCAAGCTTCCCAGTCTCTAACTCTTCCTTGATGATTCATCTCTGAGAGTTTGTCTTTTCAAAATTGAATAGTTTTAGCAGAATTTGATTTTTTCCCAGCTAGCCAATGAAGAATAGCAACTCGACATTTCTTATTCTGGATTGCAGGGTAAGAAGAGCAGGACCTTCAACATCAATATTCCATGCTTTCTGAACAGTTGACTGAAACCCTTCAAGCTTAGTCCACCTTTAGTGAAAGTTAAATCTCCTCTTCGCTTTCTCCTTGTGAGGGTACTGTTCTAAGAGAAGTAAATTGTGGTCATAAGAAGTTAGAGAAATAATATTAACTCTGGCATTTGGATTCTGGACAGACCAGTTAGGAGAGATGAAAATCCTATCTAATTTCTCCTCAACAAACTCAGAGAATTTTCTAAGATTGGACCAGGTAAATCTATAAACAAAAGAAAGAGGCTCCACTCCCCCAAGCCCTCTCACAAAATTTCTAAACCTCTCAAAACTAGACTCAGCCCTATTAAGCCCACCATTCTTTTCCTCATTGGATATGAGATCATTAAAATCCCCACCATCCAGCCATAAGTCACCCCAAAGAATCTTCCTTCTAAGCAAAAAGCTTCATTGAAGATCTCTGTACCATGGCTCAATGCTAGCATAAAGGAAAACTGCCCACTGAATCTCCTGATTACCACTGAACTGAAATTTAACCTCAAAACAAAATAGTAAGCACTTCAGTTCCAAAATGGTAACATTCTCATACCAAAATAAAAACAACCCCCCTTAAACCCCTCAGGATCAATAATAGCCCACCTACCCTCTAACCTAAGCTTGGTACACACAATCTTAATAAAAGCACTCTTTTTTTTTGTTTCTGAAAGAAAAAAGAAATCTGGGGAGTAAGATCTTAGGATCTCTTTGATTTGGGAAACTGTAGAGGGTCCCCCAAACCTCTACAATTCCACACCGCAACTGTTGAGGCCCTAGTTTTCCTAGTAAAACCTCTAAGCTTCCTAACAGTAGGATTAATACCCTCAAGGGAACACATCAACCTCAATAAGGCCTTCTATGTGTAATTCAGGTATCACCTGAAGAGTAGGAGGTACAACTACTTTAGTAGACTCAATATCTCTTGAACTCTCTTTAGTC
>CACSLK010027773.1:8276516-8301538 GCA_902706635.1 Striga hermonthica
AAAAAAAAGCAAAGGTGTCGAGGAAGAGAGAGCTGGGGATAAAATGGACTTATTACCCTTATGCTCCTACCTCATTAATTTAAATAAAGTATATATATGATTTATCATTTCATAATTTCGTCTTAATTTGACTTGCTTTGATTTGTACAGGGAAATTAATTTACTTGATTTAGAGTCTTTATGTCTTGCTTTTTGTCTGCTTCCTATCTGTTTTAATTTCAAGTCTTCCCACAATTTATTATTATTATTATTATTATTATTATTATTATTATTATTATTATTATTATTATTATTATTATTATTATTATTATTATTATTTTGTGTAGAATTGTTTGTTTTTGTTATTTATGATAAAAGAGAATTCTATTAAGACATAAAACAAATAGAATGAACACCAAGAGATGTTTTTATGATATTTTCATGCATTTTGACCCGGCAACATGCATCTATCCCCCAACCACAAAAAATCTTTGTAACAAACATGTATAATGCCAGGAGTGCTTTAAATCTCTTCTTCAAGAAAAAGGAAAAAGTATTCTAATACCAATTATTTGCCTCAATTAGCCACTAACCATAAATGAGCTAATAAAAGTTTCGGAGATACTACAATTCTGTTACGGAACTATTTCGTCTAATTTTATAACCGTTAGATCAACTATCCCGACGGTTACATGATGATCTAACGATTACAAAGCACGACGGAACAATTCCGAAACAGAACTGTAGTATCTTCCAGTTCGCAAGATTAATGCTTATACAACGCTTTATTTAATGTAAGGGTTAATAATATTGTGTACCTAATTTGTCACAGTAGTTCAAAGCACTTAAAAATTTTTAAGAATTGCATCATTTACATTTGAAACCAATTAAATTAATCCGATTTAGTAGTGATTTTTTTTTTTTTTTCCAAACGACAACTATATTAATAACTGAAAAACTCAAAAGAGTACAACCGAAGTGTCAAAAGACACACTGGAACCAGAAGACTGGACCAACCCCCCTAGTTATCACACACAAGGGGGTACAAACTCCATGAAGGAGGCAAACACTCACAAAATAAAACTCTAAAAAGAGACTAGAAGCAGACAAGCTGCACTGAAAGCAGACAAAGCTGCACTAAAAGCAGACAAAGCTGCACTAAACGAACCAAAACACCAAAATAAAACAAAATGCAAATCAGAAAAAAAATACACACTTAATGTACATATAAACTAGAACTAGAACCTCCCATACACGTAACACACTTAATGTACATATAAACTAGAACTAGAACCTCCCATACACGTAACAGACTCAATGCCCAACCACCGGGGACCATACACACACCTAGTAGTGAATTAATAGTCAGCAAATGGAGCAAGAAGCTACTCCCATTTAGCACTTGGTATCATTTTTAAGGAAAATGTTACAATCCCGTTACGGAAGCATTTTGTTGAGATTTGTAACCATTAGATGCACATGATAACTAATATAAATGTTTATCTAAGGATTACAAATCCCAAAGGAATGGTTACATAACACACGACTGTAGTCTTACCCCGTTTTGAAATGATTAGTCATTAGTTAGCCAACTTTTGTCAACGGCAGTTTATTATAAAGGTCAACAAACCCAACTAACTCACTACTTAGACTTATTAATTCGGTGAATTATATATTATATATAGCCAAGGAAGCAGACAAAGCCATGATTTACTTACACCCACGGCCCACCCACATGGCTCTGTGTAATTGTGCTTAACTAAAGGGCTATAATTATGTGGGGATAGACGACCTCAATCTAGTGATTATTATGTATCTTATTAACAAACTTTTCAATTAATTAATAGAAAAATAAAAAAAATTAAATAAATAAATAAAATTGTTGTTCGTAGGATATCCAATGATTATATAGTTACGCCTCATTTACTTTGGATAGGATTGGACAATTTAATCCAACCAACTTTACACGTCGGAATTCCGTCCTACGCTTATTTCACGGGATGAAATGTTGTTAAATGACAAATTTACCCTTGTGAAGAAGAGTATCCTTACAATTGTTTCACTCTGCCCTCATCTCGTTTTCACAGGAGCTCCATGCGAAATTTTTTCTTGTCTGAGTACGTGAGGAGAGGCCGGAATTGTTGCGTGACGACGAGATAAATGATTTTCCCTTAACTTCACAAAAAGAAATTCATTCCAATTTTCCAATCCACACACACTCAAGCAGACTTACAAAGTCGCAAATGGCGGAAGAAGCTAGGGCACAAAACCAGTCCACACCTATCTCAAGAAAAACATAGTCAAAGCGTGTCAACATTCAAAAAAAAAAAAAAATCACAGAAAAAAAAAAATATAAAAACCAGGTAGATCGTTGCTTACCAGTCGTGCGGCAGAGGAGACGAGAGAACTAGGGCCTGGACGATGAAATCAGAGAAATTGTGTACGGTAGATAGATCCCATCCTGCAAAATGAAAATGATTAAAGAAATTCAAGAAATAAAATCCTTCAGCCACAAAAAAAGAATTCTTATATGGTATAAGATTGTAAATACAAGTACATTAAGGGGTAATTTTATCTTTTCGCAGCCAATTTTGAGGACAAAATGGTCAATTTTGAATTGGGATTAAAAAATCCGGGGGTCAGGCCGGGATTTATTTATCAGCGAATCATTGATACATGTGTGGGACCCACATGCCACATGCGTGCCAACTGGGACAGGTCCTATCCCAATCATTTAAAGTAAACGCAAGAGGTGTGACAACTTTAGTTATCCAATTCCGTCCAACAAAGTAAACGAGGCCCATACTCTATAAAGTTCAACAGACATACTCTTTTAAGTACTACTGCCTACCAGTTAGGAAGATTTATTTAACCACTAGCATATTAGAAAAACCTCTACACAAAAAGAGGATAAGTGTCGACGGCGAAGAATAAAGTACATAAAGGCTATAAAGCTACACAAATAAAAAGGTATGATCCATAATTCTCCAGATTTCTCATTCTAATTTGATTCTTTTTTATTTATTTATTTTGTGTGTGTGTGTGTGTGTGCGTGCGTGTGTGTGTGTGTTGAAACTTTTAGCCCCTTAAGCAACCTCTTATTTCTTTATGACAATCGGGAAGCTTTGACATTCTATTTAGATGCTTCCATATTACTAATCCTTATCAGAAAGCTTTGACATTTGTGTTGAGAATTGCTATGATAAAATAACTCATGCTTTCAGCCTTTTTGCCAAAGCCTACTGGCAAAGTATTCTCTCTCCATCATGCAAAGAAACATTGGTCAGAGGAATAAAACTAAACACAACTGAAAAGGGCAAAACAGTCATTGCAAACTTCTCTACTTGAGACATTTTTCTTGACATGGTATTATTGCAACAGCATCTACTGCCTCAGGAAAACTAAGTAAAAAAAAAAAAAAAAAAAAAAAAAAAAAAAAAAAAAAAATCAGAAACAAAGAATTAACTCCAACAATTCATACAAATATATACATAACTTGAGAACAATGAAAATTAATAAGTTTTAGAAATACCTCTCGATCGATCGGTCGGTCAGTCAGTCACCAGTAGTCCTTGCAGGAACAAACACCATCCTTACAATGGTGAAATCTACTCCTATCTCTTATAACAATCTCCATATCATACACCTTTGAAGCCAACTTCATAAACTCATGACAGTCCTCGCATATCCTCAGATTCTTGATAATACGAATGCAAGACTTGTTTTCCCGCCCAATCAGTCCATAAGACAAGGCCAACTTCTCCCCGTGCCACAGAACAACTTCCCGCTTCTCATCCTCATCCAAATCCATCACAACACCAATCGGGTTCGGGCTGTACCCGGCCCTTTTCAGCCTCTTCACCACCTCGTCCAGCTTGGCGTAAATTTCGTCCGCCCTTTCGTGCCTTCTATCTGCCACAAGGAACTCATGCATCTCGCCATCCATTTCAATCAAGCTACACCCTTTTTCCTTTAATATGCCCTCGTTCTTCATCCCCCGTCTAACTACACCCACTTTCTCCCAATTCTTTTCCTTCGCATATATGTTTGATAACAACACGTGGGCCCCATCATGGTCGGGGTCCAATTCAAGAACGCGCCTCGCGGCAAATTCTCCCAACTCAAACTCGCCGTGAATTCTGCAAGCTGCCATCAGCGAGCCCCACACGACGATGTTTGGGGCCATCGGCATCCCCTCGACAATCTCCAAGGCCTTTCGGAGATAATTTGCCCGACCGTACAAATCGACCATGCACCCGTAGTGTTCCAATCTGGGCGTAATTCCATATTCTCCCACCATCGAGTCGAAGGCCCTTTGTCCCTCCTCGACCAGACCTGCGTGGCTGCACGCGTAGAGGACACCCACGAATGTTACCCAGTTGGGTTCGACTTTTTCGAGCTTCATCTGCTTGAAATATTTAAGGGCGTTTTCGGCATCTCCGTGGATGGCGAAACCGCTCACCATGCTCGTCCAGGATATAACGTTTTTCGAACGCATCTGGATAAAAACCTGCCTCGCGTCCTCTAGACTGCCACATTTCGCGTACATATCTATTAGGGCATTGTTCACAGGCAATCTTTTTCCAAATCCTTTCTCATTCACGTAAAGATGTACCCTTTTGGCCTGGTCCAATGCACCGAGACGGGCGCAAGCAGAAATAACGCTCAACATAGTAACCTGGTCAGGGTTAATTCCATTTTTCGGCATCTCGTGGAATATTTTAAGTGCCTCTTGAGGTTTGTCACTATCAACATACCCGGAAATCATTGCACTCCAGCAGACCAAGTCCTTGCCAGACATTTGGTCAAACAAGAGCCGAGCGGCATCGAGATTGCCGGCTCTCGAGTAGCCACAGATCATGGCAGTCGAGCTCACGACGGTTTTCGGGTTCATATCGTCGTACAATTTTTGTGCCACATCCATGGCGCCCGAGCTGGCATACATGTTTAGAAGGGCACTCTGCAAATGGGGGTTGTTAATGGGGATATGATTTTCGGATATTAAACCGTGCACGAATTTTCCAATTTCTAGGTTTCGAGCACGGCTGCATGCAGATAGGATGGTGGTGAAGATTCTTGAATCTGGTGGCATGTTAGAACTCTGCATCTCATCCAGGAGGGCTAACGCATTGTTGAGAAGTTGGCTTTGGCAGTAACTGTTTTTGGGTAGGCACACAAGAAGGGTCATATAACTTTTGAATCAAGTCAGTCTTACCACTTAAGTAAGCTAAAAATATATAGATTTATTATCTAACTTTGTAGATAGACACACATTAACATTAACTTTGTAGATAGGCAAATATTAGAAATTTACCAAAACTCAATACTTAAAAGTTTCCAGTGCGAGGGATGAAACTCACCCATCCATCATGATAGCCCAAGTGACAATATCTCTGTAAGACATTTTATCAAACACAAGACGCGCATCGGTTATGGACCCGCAATCCGCATACATCCTCACCAGCGCAGTCTCCACAAAAGGGTCGGATACGTATCCCAGCCTCGCCGCCAGGCCATGAAACATTTTCCCTTCACTGAGGGATGCGACTTTCGAGGCGGCCTTCAACAACAGCGGAAAGCAGAACCTGTCGACGGGAAAGGCGTTGGTATACATAGTCTGGAAAAAAAGCAGCGTGTGATCGTGGTTGTTGGAGCGGGAGAGGTGTTTGAGGAGCTTGTTGGCCAGATGTGGCGGCGGGGGCCGGTGTGTGGGGGCGAAGGAGAGAAGAGAGAGAGAGTAGGAGGGGAAGTTGAGGGCGGAGAGGAGGAGATGCGAGAGGGTCTGGTGGTGGTTAGGGTGGTCGGGGTTTCTTAGGAGGTGGGCGTGGATTTGTTTGAGGTGGAAGAAGGAGGTGGCGGTGGAGAGGTTGGGCTGGTGGTGGCAGAGAGGTGCGGTGGCGGCGGAGGGGAGGGGATGGAGAGCGGCAAGAGGGAGAGCGTGAGCCATGGCTGGAATGTGCGAGCAGTATGGGGAAAAAATATTTTTTAACCTCCACCACTTTTTCATTCGGCCTCTAGTCCGTGGTTTGGGCAGAGCTATGGTGGTGAGATGGGGGGTTTGGTTCAATTTCCTCCGGGTGAGGGTGGGGTCGGCTGTTCGAGTGCAAGGTCGAGTTTCGAGGGTCTAGCTCCAGTTAGGTGCGTAAGTTTCAGTTTCTAGTGTTGGGTATGGGGCGAGTTCCAGTCCGTATGGATGGTCGGCCATTGATATTATTGTCGTAATTGCTTGGCGTGTTCCCGACCGTGAGAAGGGCTTCATCCTTTATTTCTTTGGAGGCTGGTTTTGTTTATTGTTTTGTGTTTGTGATTTGTGGTGTTTTGTTAGTGTTTGGTATGTATGTTTTGTTTGTAGGCTGGTTTTGCTTTCTTCTTCTTTGGAGAAGCATATTATTCTCTTGTGGGGAGTTGGTGTCATTCTCTTGTAGGGAGTTTTTTTTTTTTTTTTGTATGTTGTAGAGTGTGTTGTGCCATCTAGGCTGACCTCCATGAGCAGCTCCTATTCCGATTGTCAGCTGGTTGTAATTATGTGTTTTTCTTTAATGAATCTATCGTTTCAAAAAAAAAAAAAAAAGTAAATAAATGGAAACCATGTTTAATACACCAAATTCCCCATGCTAATTTCCCCATGTATTTTCTTCAGGAATAGAGCCCCGTTCTTATGGCCATTATTTAAACCAAAAAAATGAAATATGATCATTTATTTTCAAACGATAAATTATATAAAGAAAAACTCAAGCAAGTGTTTTTACAAGTCATAATCAAATAAGTAAAAGGTGTTCTAATCTACTAAAGCTAGTGAGATCAGAGCACACGGGAAAAACCAAGTTTCACCCTCGAGTGGTAGAAACCCACAAACAAACATCATTACGCTACAACCGAACTAGAAAGAACAAAAGAACAACAAGGAATAACAATTACAAGGGTCAATATCTCATCAGCAATGTCCCCATTCTCAGTCTCCCTTATTTCTCTTATGTTAAGAGCTGCTCTTGTGATATTCAACTCCACTTTAGCTCACCTCTTCCCAGCATTCCTCCACACAAGTGTAAGTCATTGAGTGAAAATAAAAATGAGTGGGTCCATACCTCATTATTTCACATGCCTTATGTTCTCTTGTATCTGATCATTTCACATGCCCCATGTTTTCGCTCAAGGATTTTTTCTTGGTTTGTATGAAGGCCATTATGGCAATTGGCTAATTTGTATCTCTTTTTCCTTCTATAAATACACGGAGCAGAAAAATCTGATAGAAGAAAAAAGAGAAAGAACAAAGAACAGAGAAAAAGAGAGGAAAAAAAAAGAGAAAGAGAAAGGAAAGAAAAGAAAGATTTATGTCTAAATATTGAATATAAAAATATCAAAAGAAGAAACAAGTGATATTTTAATTTGTTTTAGGATATTCCTTTTGTTTTTTAGTGCTCAATTCTCGACTCCGTTCCAGTTTATCGGAACTCGTAAATCTGGTGTGCTACAGATTTAGAGACGTTTGTCGTTGTATCTTTGGGGAAGTTACGCCTGAAGCGTTAGCTGCCACACATGGTGTTACGCCTGAAGCGTTAGTTGCCACACATGGTGTATTCTTCTTGCGGAAAGAGTTTTACTCGTCTCGGCTAAAATCTTTCCGTTTTTCAGTTATAATTTATTTTCAGTTCAATTGTAATTTTCTATTTTTAGATTATTTGTGAGAACTGAAAAAATACATATCAGTTCGTAGAATCCCGTGTAATTTCACACCAAGTACTAACAATCGCAAGAAGAATAATATATTCCTACTGAACTGATGACTTCCACCGGAGCAGGTTCCAACTCTCAGCAGCCGATCAACAACTCTGTTAAGCATTATCATCATGTACCTGTTGTTCAGGTTCCGACTGCTGAAAAACCCAAAAAATTCAACGGGCTTGACTTCAAGAGGTGGCAACAGAAGATGCATTTCTACCAAACCACCTTGGGTTTGGCAAAATTTCTGAAGGACGATCCCCTTCTTGTTGCTGAAAATGAAACCAACGCTGAACTACGCGTTGCGTACGAAGCTTGGGGGCAAGGTAATTAACTTTGCCGGAACTATGTCCTGAATGGACTTAGTAATGAGTTGTACAATGTGTATAGCTCTGTTGGTTCTGCCAAGGAGCTTTGGGCTGCCTTGGAAAAGAAGTACAAGACTGAGGATACCGGGGCAAAGAAATTCATCGTCGGAAAATTTCTTGACTTCAAGATGGTTGACATGAAGACTTTCGTGTCACAAGTGCAAGAGTTCCAGTTGATCTTGCACGATATCCATGCTGAAGGGATGACTTTGAGCGACTCATTCCAAGTAGCGGCTATGATCGAGAAGCTGCCGCCAGACTGGAAGGACTTCAAGAACTATCTCAAACACAAGAGAAAGGAGATGAGTCTTGAAGACCTGGGTGTTCGTCTTCGTATTGAGGAGGACAACCGTAATTCATCAGAAAAAATCCCGATAATGGAAGCTTGTGTGAACTTGCTAGAGCAAGGCAACTCGAGCAAGAGGAAGTCCCTTAACAGAGGGAAGCAGTTCGCCAAGGTTTGGAAGTTTACTGGCACTTTCCACAATTGTGGAAAGCATAACCATATGGCCAAGGACTGCAGGAAGCCTAAGAAGGCTGGGCAAAAGAAGGCGCAACCAAGTGCCCTCGTTGCTGAACACGGCCCTGTGCCGGGCGAATTGACCGACTTTGATATGTCAGCGGTGGTGTTTGAAGCCAATTTGGTGGATAACCCAAGGGAGTGGTACATCGATACTGGTGTCACTCGCCATGTGTGTTCCAACAAGGAGTTGTTTTCTAACTACACTCCTTCTAATGGTCGGAAACTTCACATGGGAAACTCCTCCACGTCTGATGTGGCTGGAGTTGGCACTGTGGTGCTGAAACTAACTTCTCGAATGGAGTTTAAGCTTAAGGATGTTCTGCATGTCCCAGACATCCGCAAGAATTTGGTCTACGGATCTCTTCTTGTTGAGCATGGATTTAAACTGGTGTTTGATGCTAAGAAGTTTGTTATTAGCAAGTTTGGAACATTCCTTGGTCGTGGTTATCTCGACAAGGGTTTGTTCAAAATGAATGTATTGGTCGTGAGCCGTGTAACCGTTTCCAATGATAATGAAAAGCCTATTTCTGTTTATACCGTCGAGTGCTCTGACTTATAGCATATTAGATTGGGACATGTAAATCTAAATGCAACCAAACGGTTGATGAATTTAGAATTAATTCCTAATTCTAAAATTGAATCACATAAGAAATGTGAAACTTGTGTTGAAGCCAAAATGACTAAGTTGTCTTTCCACTTGGTGGAAAGAAGTACAGAACCATTAGGCTTGATCCATACTGATGTATGTGATATGAAAAGTGTGCAAACAAGAACGGGTAAAAAGTATTTTATTACTTTTATCGATAATTGCTCAAGGTTTTGCTACTTATATTTGTTAAGAAGCAAAGATGATGTTATGGAAGCATATAAGTCTATATGACCGAAGTTGAAAATCAACTCGGCAAAAGGATTAAAATAATCCGAAGTGATAGGGGTGGGGAGTATGTAGCTCCTTTTGAACAAATATGTTCTAAATAAGGCATAATTCATCAAACGACAACCCCCTATTCTCCGCAGTCAAATGGTGTTGTTGAATGCAAAAACCAAACTTTAAAAGAAATGACTAATGCCATGTTGATTAATTCAGGATTACCACAGAACATGTGGGGTGAAGTTGTTTTAACAGCAAATCACATCCTGAACAAAATACCACCTAAAGGGAAAGATGAGACTCCTTACGAAATGTGAAAAAATCGTAAGACGCCTTATAAATACCTGAAAGTGTGGGGGTGTTTCGCTAAGGTTTCAGTACATGAACCTAAGCAAATGAGAGTCGGACCAAAGACAATCGATTGTGTCTTTATTGGATATGCGTACAATAGTACAACATATTGATTTATGGTTCATAAATCAGAAAATCCAAAGGTATATGTGGGTACCACGATTGAGTCGATGAATGCTATATTCTTTGATAATATTTTTCCTCTGAAGGAAAGGGCATAATCTAGATCTAACAAACGAACATATGAAACTGCTAGTGATTCTGTACCAGAGGGTACTAATGAAGAACCAAGACGTAGTAAAAGGGCTAAAACGGCTAAAACGTTTGGACCTGATTTGATTACGTACATGTTGGACGATGAACCAAGTTCCCTTAAGGAAGCTCTGTCCAGCCCAGATGGACCACTCTTGGAAGAAGTTGTAAATAGCGAAATAGAGTCCATTATGCAAAATCATACTTAGGAGTTGGTTGATCTCCCTGATGGTTGTAAATCTTTAGAATGCAAGTGGATCCTAAAAAAGAAATATAAAGCTGATGGATCGATTGATAAGTTTAAAGCACGATTGGTAGTCAAAGGCTTTGAACAAAAGGAAGGGTATGATTTCTTTGATATCTATTCACTTGTTACGCGTTTAGCATCGATAAGAGTGCTTCTCTCAATTGCTGTTTTGCACAATCTTGAGATTCACTAAATGGATGTAAAAATGGCATTTTTGAATGGTGCATTAGAAGAAGAAATATACATGGAACAACCTGAAGGGTTTGTTGCACCTAGACAAGAGAGAAAGATGTATAGATTAATCAAAACCTTGTACGGACTGAAAAAAGCTCCAAAACAATGGCATTTAAAATTTGATGACGTGACGTTGACAAATGATTTTAAAATCAACGAATGTGATGAATGTGTTTATGTAAAGAGTACATCAAATACATTTGTGATTGTTTTTCTATATGTAGACAATATGTTGATCATGGGGAGTAGCCATGAAGTGATCATGGATCCGAAAATAATGTTGAAGAGAAATTCGACATGAAAGATATGGGTTTGGCTGATGTTATTCTTGGAATAAGGATTATCAGAACCCATGATGGAATTGTCTTATCACAATCTCATTATATAGAGAAAGTGCTCAAGAAATTTGATACCTATGACGGTGCACAGTCTAGGTGTAAGACACCCCTTGATCTCAGTACAAATTTGGTAGTCAACAAAGGTCAACTAGTGGCTCAGTTAGAATATTCACGGGTAATAGGGAATCTGATGTACTTGACGAATTGTACACGGCCAGACTTGGCCTATCTGGTAAATAAGTTGAGCAAATTTAGAGCAATCCCAGTCATGAACACTGGAATTCTTTGAGAAGGGTACTTAAGTACTTGAGGTACACCCTTGAATACGGGCTAAAATACTCTAGATATCCATCCGTACTTGATGGGTACTGTGATGCAAGCTGGATATCAGATTCGAGAGATTATCGCTCCACTAGTGGATATGTTTTCTGTATTGGAGGAGGTGCAGTTTCGTGGAAATCCACAAAACAAACATGTATAGCTCGGTCAACGATGGAATCGAAATTCATTTGTTTAGATAAAGCTGGTGAAGAAGCCGAGTGGCTTAGAAATTTTTTATCCGATATTCCATGTTGGAATAAGACTTTGTAGCTTGTGATGATTCACTGTGATATCCAAGCTGCTATAGGTAGGGCGCAAAGCAACTTGTATAACGATAAGTCTAGACATATTTGTCGTAGACATAATACCGTACGTCAATTGATCACAAATGGTATTATTTCCATTGACTATGTGAGTTTAAGGAAAATTTGGTTGATCCTTTGACGAAAGGATTGAATAGAGATCAATTGGGAAGATTTCTAGAGGGAATGAGTTTAAAAATCCACAATGTAAAGAATGATCATAGTGGTAACCCTACCATGCTGAGGGGAGATCCCACGAACTTGGTTCAAAGGAAAAACTAAGCTATGAAAATTCAGTTGAACACTTGGAACATATGAATGTCTAAAGTTATTCCCTAAAGCACTCCAAGTGCAGGATGACCTGTTGATTGTTGTGAGGATAAGTCATCTGGACTTTTAATGAATCCCTAACCTTGTAAAGGTGGAGTAATATAGGATATTCTTGATAGGGAGGTCGCATATATAAGTGTGAAGTGAGGGCCGCTTCAAATGTACACTTATGAATCCAAAGTGTAGTCCATGGCCAAAACGGACACAACGATACAACGAAATGGATTTAAGACTTTATTGTGTGAATGTCATTGTCTTGGTGTACACTATAGAGGAATGGTTCAAGACATTAAGTCCATTAGGCCGCTAGTGCATCCGATGATGTTTACTAAGAAAGGTTCAAAGCCAAAAGCTACCTTCTTTGATGCAATAGAGTTTATTGAGGATTGAGCACAAGAGTCTGCAGACTTGCATGCATTTAATTTCCACTCATGTGTGGGATTGTAAGTCATTGAGTGAAAATAAAAAATGAGTGGGTCCATACCTCATTATTTTACATGCCTTTTTTTGCATGCCTTATGTTCTCTTGTATCTGATCATTTCACATGCCCCATGTTCTCCCACATGTATTTTTTCTTGGTTTGTGTGAAGGCCATATGGCAATTGGCCAATTTGTATCTCTTTTTTCTTCTATAAATACACGGAGCAGAAAAATCTAATAGAAGAAAAAAGAGAAAGAACACAGAACAGAGAGAAAAAGAGGGAAAGAAAAGAGAAAAGGAAAGAAAAGAAAAGAAAAGAAAAGTTTATGTTCAAATATCAGATATAAAAATATCAAAAGAAGAAACAAGTGATATTTTTATCTGTTTTAGGATATTCTTTTTGTTTTTAAGTGTTCAATTCTCGACTCCGTTCTAGTTCGCCGGAACTCGTAAATCTGGTGTGCTACAGATTTAGAGACGTTTGCCGTTGTATCTTTGGGGAAGTTACGCCTGAACCTTTAGCTGTCACACGGGGCGTAATCTTCTTGCGGAAAGGATTCTACTCGCCTCGGCTAAAATCTTTCCGTTTTTTAGTTGTAATTTATTTTCAGTTCAATTGTAATTTTCTATGTTTAGATTATTTGTAAGAACTGAAAAAATACATATCAGTTCGTAGGATTCCCGTGTAATTTCACACCAAGTATCTAACAACAAGTTTGCAGCATCCACTTAGTTTTCCTCAAATCCAGAATCTCCATATTTGTGTGAAGCTATTGACCCTCTCCATGTCTTGATGATTTTGTCATCCTTCCTGCAGTTCCCTGAGTTTTCAAGTATTCCCCAACTGAGCTTAAGGCACTGACAACCACACTAACTTGCCCTACCCCCATGGAAAATTGCTCAACTGTGGTTGTACTATCAACCTGCATATCTTCCAAGTTTCAGTCATTCAAGCCTGAATTGTTGAGTATTCTATCCAATCTTTTCTGGCCATCTCAACTACTTCAAACTCAGAACTTTTTATTTTTTCAAACATCCAACAATTCCTAGTCCTCCGTAGCCAACAAAGTGGGTAGACAAGCTTATCCTATTTGATAGCTATAAAGTCACGAGAATTTATCAGCTCAACCCATTAATCTTTAAAAGAAAATCACTAGACTCCAGTTTATGCCAACTTACTCCCACGATTTTCCATTAAGCTCTTACTCTTTGACATTTGAAAAGCAAGTGTCCACATCTTCCTCTGATGCAGCACACCCTTTATAGATTTCATCCACCTCCACTCTCTTTCTTCTAAGCTGACAGTCAGTACCTAGAAATCCATGCCAGGTCCTCCACAAGAAAATTCTGATTTTTTTCTTGATTGGTAACTTCCAGGTTCAGCTCCACATTCTTCTATCCTGGTTTCTCTCTATGCTTGACTCAACTTTTCCTTGATTTAAGGTTTGCTCTTGCTGCAGCAGTTCATAACAGGACTTTACAGTGAAAACACCAGTCTTATGCCCCAGCCACACCATCTTATCTTTTTTTCCTCTGCTAAGTAAAGGGATTGAAAGTATTTTACCTGCAATAAAAGGGCAAAAAGACTGGTATATTAATTCCTCATCCTACATACTCTCACTTCAGTTGAACATGTCACTCACCCACACTAGATTTCTCCTATCACTCTCAAACTGACACATGGGCTTCTTCTCCTTGATGTTTGGGATCCAAGGGGTCTGGGGAGTCCCAAATCTTAGTTCGTGGGGAAGACGAGTTGCCCTTGTAATCAAACTAATAAATATTGTGTACAATGAGGTTTATATTAAATATTATTTTTTTCACTAGGAACATTTTATGATTTGACGATTTCTCTACGTATTATCGCTATTTTATTTATCAATATTCTTCAAATTATAATATTCCCCAAAATAAATACAATCGTGCATCGCACATGTTACGTATGAGTGTACTACCACACACTTAATTCTTGTTGAATAGAAATATCTTGTTAGAAAAATTTAGACATTGCTCAACAATCTGCAGCAAAGTTTGCTTCACGGTAGCAGTGCACAACTTTCACTACCTATTCCCGCCTCAACAACTATTGTATGGCCCAAACTACTGCACCATGCACTCCCCACCCCTCAGTTGGCGACCCCAGAACCATACTAACGACACTCTTATTGTCCACATCCGCTAACACGTTCCGGCACCCCAAATCCCAAGGTAGCTGAAGGCCTTGGAATAGCCCCCAAAGCTCCGCCTCTGTTATCGTAGTATACCCAATGTTCATTACGAAGCCCCCAAGCTAGTGACCTCCATCGTCCCGTACGAGGCCCCCTGCTGACGCCATGCCCGTTGTCTTAATTAAGGAGCCATCTGTATTTATTTTCACCCCGCCCGTTGGTAGTGCAGACCACGCAATCCAATGGGGTTCCCACTCTGAGTCCACCCAATCGTCGTTCAACAGTCACGACACAACTAATGCTACTCACAAAGTTATCCACCTCTTTAACCTTTTGTGGAACAACAAACTCGCTATCGACAAAAATTGCTTCATTACTGCCCCACCATATTTTCCACGTGGTAACACCAAATATGGTCTCCCACCCCTCAACATGAATGTGCAGTTTGATCCTTAGATTGAGCAGCAACCAGTCCTTAAGTTCTAAACTAAAAAAAAAAAAAACAGAGTGATATTTCACCGACAAAAGAGAATGCCAAACCTGGGCTGCACCTGTACAATCCCGAAGGGCATGCATGACGGATTCCTCCCCCCAACCACACAGCGTGCACGTCGGCGAGCTCGTCAAAGGGCGGCGAGTGCGTTCCCTATTTGTCAATAGTCGATATTGAGCCGCAAGCCAGAGGAATTGTCGGATTCGTTGAGGGCCTACCCACTGCCAAATAGACTTCCATAGAACACGGTTAGTTTTCGGCTCGAGAGGAAGTAGCGACTCGTAGGCTGATTTCGTGGTTAAACGACCATTATCCGAAAACCCCCAATAAATCGCATCATTTGTTAGGTGAGGGTTCGGAGGCATGACTGACGCGATGCGCAGCAGTACATTCGCAGGTAGCAGGTGTGCAAAAGATCCCCAATTCCATCCTCCCGAGACCGCCACAAAGCTAGCCATCGGCAGCCCCCATTGGTCCGCTGGGATCGGGCCTGTCGCGAGAGCTAATAACGGCGTCGATTGATGGAGCCATGTGTCGTGCCAAAATCTGGCACGTCGGCCATTACCAACAGACAAACAGACCCCCTTCAGAAGCTCTGGCCAAACTCTACCAATTGCCCGTAATATCGTGGAATCCTTAGGAAAAACAAAGTCGGCACCCATAGAGTTGATATTAAGCTTGTACTTCGCCACCAACAAACGAACCCATAGCGTGTCCGGCTGCGTGAGAAGAGACCACCCCAGTTTCATTATGAACGCCTTATTCATCTCACGATGGCGCTTTAAACTGAGCCCACCCGAGTCTTTACTATGACACACAATCTCCCATGGCACAAGTGGTATCTTGCGATTAGTACCACACCTCCCCACAAAAACGTCCGACACTTTTTCTCCAGCTGGGCGCAAATGAAGGTCGGGAGCCACGCCGTCTGCATGGTGTAGTATGGAAGTGTACTCACGACCGACTGAGTCAAGACACACCGCCCTGCTAGAGATAAGGAGCTGGCCTTCCAACCCGCCAGCCCACTATCAACTTTCGCCACAATATTATCATAGGTTCGCGTATTCACTCGACCATGTATAAGAGGAACCCCCAGGTACTTCCCTAGACAATCAACAGCAGAGAAGTTCATCAAGTTTGCCAGATGTTGTTGACGGTCAAGAGGGACGTTTTTCGAGAAGAACACAGTCGTTTTAGGCTGACTGACCTGGAGACCCGATTGAGCACAAAATTCCTCAAGGACATTCTTAACGAGAGTCCCTTGATCGTCTGAAGCTTCGAGAAAAAGTAATAAATCATCGGCGAACATTAAGTACGGAATCTTTACCTCGCCATTACCCATAGAGATGGGTCTCCACGAGCCATTGGCAACCCGAGCCTTGATCAATTGAGCTAGTCTCTCAATACAAATCACGAACAGATAGGGTGACATCTAAGGCTGCACACTGAGTACGACGCCGTTGCAATTAAAGCGAAAATCAGTTCCCAAAGCTCACAGTCATTACCCCATTCAGTTCTCGTCAAAGAAAATGGGTGAAGCTCTTTTCGATCTTGAACGAATCCTTCGTTCTAAGAAGGTATGTGTTTCGATCTTTCTTTTAACTGGAATTTGATTTGGTTTGTGAGTTTGTAATTGTTACTTGTTCTTTACAAATATAAATGACGAGAAATTGATTGATTAAAGACAAACAGAAGCTTAATCAGTGATTTCGAAACAACGCTGGTTCGATTCTAAGAACAAGGAACATATTGTTAAAGTTGCGTCATTGGTTCTTTTGATCTACACAAATTATGTTGTAAACAAAAAAACAAATGAGTGGATGGATAAAATGTGGGTTTTTGTGTTGATGAATTTTTAAGCTTTTCGGTTTCTTGATAGCCTATGTGTGGGTGTGCAGGAGCCATTGACAGTTCGAGAAGCAAATGTGTTGATGGCATGGAGAGCTCACGCTATGAGAGACTTTACAGTTGGTTATTGTGGTGGTTCAATTGTTACTTGGCTAGGTGCGCGTTTTATTCATCATTATGATTATCGTATCGAACCATTTTACGCCATAAAGCTTGTCTATTTAAATGTGGGCTTGCAGTGATTTTCATTTTCAGAGAAGAACTTGAATAGATAATACTAAGTATAAAGTTTTCTTGAAGGGGGGCTTTGTCTATATGCTGGCTTGATGATTAGTATGGCTTATAGGCTCTTTCTGGAAATCATCAAGTGCACACCATGTAAATGTGTTAAAATTGCAGAATTTTCATGTTGCATCAAATATGATCTTCCCGGATATGCTAAAAACCACTGGACGGTTGACCTGTTAAGTCAACCCTGAATTAAACTGGTTGTGTATTCAGTCGTGAAAAGCTTATATCAAACCATCATGAGTAACAACATCTGTTATATGTTTAGGAGTGCTGAAATTACTTTTGTTATATGTTTTGATTTTGTATGAATGTTTGCCTGATCAAGCTTTGTACTTTATTGTTCTCAGCAACCCAAAGGCTACGTAAAATTTTTCGTACTAACCTCTCACTGGGTAAGTAATCTGGTTCCTGTTTTTTTCTCTTTTGCCTCTTTTATTCTTTTTTGGAAGTGACAATGGTGATGGTGGTGTTCTTTTTTTTTTTTTTTAATATATATATATAAATATATATATATATATATGTATATATATTTAGATCAATCTTGAATCCTTTAGTAAATAAATTTGAACCTTGGTACTTCCTTTTTTCTAGTTCACGTTTACTTTAGTTTTTTTCAGTTTCTTTTGCGTCAAATAATTTAAGAAGAATTATGAAACAGTGAAATGCTGAATCACTATGTACCATGTGGGTTGAGCTTTACACTAATTTACGGATAGCTCTAGTTTTAATGTGAAATGGTAAAAAAAAAAATGGAAATCCTTTCTTCGCTTTTGTATCTTGCTTCTACAGTATTTTTGCTCTGATGTGTTAAACAATAACCGATTCTATCTACTGATATTGTACATTGTACTTGCAGGTGCTGGATTTGTATGTGGAATCTGGAAATTTGGAAAATCTGTTGACTCATCTGTTCAACATATTCTTTCACTGAAAGGGAGTCGGATACAGGGAGAGTTGGCTAACATGTAAGCCTTACTGAATCCTACTGACTTCTGCTAATATTATCTTTTTATTACCGACTTACAGAATTTTATCATTTATAAGTTTCTAGTAGAAGCTTTTTTTTTTTTTCATATCAAATGCGGTACAAACTTGATACACACTACCGTGCTTAGAATAACGTACAAAGGTAAATCTCATGTAGCAGGTAAGATGATGTTCATTCATTACTAGAAATTCAGAATTGGAACTCTGATTGTGAGTACTATAAAGTGATGAGTCTTCTGAGATTTTCTTTCTTTCTTTATTTTTTATGTCTTATTATTGAACTCAATGCCGGCATTTAGCTATGACGACCGAGATAGGTTCAATCTGAAAATCAGCATACTTCTATGAAGGTAGTATTTAAAAGATTTTTTTAATGCCTGAAAATGAGCAAAGCGCAACTGATAATCACCTCACACCCCCCACACACAAATTGAAAAAAAAAAAGATAAAAATTACAAGGGCTTTTATCTAAATACATGGAAATGCATGAAGCGCTGGTCATACTTCGTGTTGTATGGATGTATCAAGAAGGATGTGTAGTCCAATGAGGTTACTATAAACTGTATATGCATGCCTTCTTTTTTTTTTTCTTTGTTTTTCTTGCTGAGATGATTGTTTTCATTTTATCATTTCTGTTGGGGTTCATGATTTTGTTTACTTGCATTTTAGAATGCTGAAGAAATATCACCGTAATCCATGGGTAATACAGCAACTCTCAAAGCATTTTTACACTGAAGAAGTCTATGATGACTCATCAGTAGACCGGCCGATGATTAGGTGGCGTCACCGAAACTTCACTGTCGATCGTTCTCAAAATACATCATATGGTGAGGAAGCTCATTCAAATGAGAGTCGTGTCAACGAGACTACCTTGGAACCGAAGCAAGTTCATGTGAGTAAATATGCTCGAACGACGTAATTTATTATGCACAACTCTGAGTATAGTGGATAGAAATCGTATCATCCAATTATTTTCTTTGTTTAATGAATGCTGAACAAGAAAATGGGGAGAGCTACAAACCACAATATTTTGTTTATTAGAAATCAGTTGTTGTGAAAATCTCCCATAAATTATAGGGATCCCGTGAGTTTCTTATATACTTTTTGTGGAAGATACTCTTTAAGGCTACAATTTGTATGATGGTAACGAAAATCGACTGATATATATTCTAAATCCATTTTCGAGAGAATACTGGAAAATAATGTTCCCATTTTCTCTTTTAGGTGAATAGTGGTGGCAATGCTATGGAGAACCCATTGGATCTAATTTTCGGATTTTCTGAGAGTGCGGAAAATGTTTCGACTCCTGTTGAAAAAGTCAGCAAGTTATCTAAAAAACAGAGGCGCAAAGAGAAAAGGGCTGCACGTAGGCAAAGGAGGCACCACCACCATCATCAGGAGGAGGAGTCTGGCAATTGAGATAGTGAATATCTGTCCAAGCTTTTGTGACTTTATTTCTGTGCATCAGCAGCTGGTGGAAAATAGGTGGGAAATGTTATTTAATTCCTGTGTTCAGTACAATTAAAGTGACTTCTGGAATTAAATCCTTTGTAGCTTTGAGTTGGAACATTAGTTTTGTCATCTTGCCCAGTTTTATGTAATAATGAATGGCAGGAACTCCGACTATTGACTTGACTTGGAGCTTCATGCAAAATAGTCTATAAATAGTTGTTACTTTGAACTTCTCTTGTTTAGCTGTTACAATCGAAAAAATAGACAACTGAGAAATGATTATATGGCCAACCCGACTTAATCCGCTCCACTCGAAAGTCTGAAGCCTTAAGACTTTAATCTGCACCACTTGAAGCCTTAATCCTTGTTGAAATCAATTTGTGAGCTAAGATATTTCAGAACATTTTCTCCATACAATCAGAAAAATCAAAGGTAGCGTTTTACAGGGAAGACCCTTATATAGGGCCCATGCACCGTACAACCATGCAACACCAAAACGACATCGTTTTGGTGTAAGAAGTAAACGCACCCAACTAAAAGAGTCGCAACACGCGTTTAAGAGGAAAAAACGTAAAAGGAAAATAAAAGAAACAAAAAATGATAAAACCAAAAACAAACTAAGTCTTCAAACTGCAAGCAGTCCCTTGATCATGATGCACAATTCCAACAGCCCCCCCTCAAGTTGGGCATGCCGGGAAGACAACCATGCCCAACTTGGACACAAGAAGACGAAACTGAGAACCGGTGAGAACCTTGGTGAACAGGTCTGCCAGCTGAAGTCGAGTAGAAACATGCATGGGATGAACAAAACCGGATTTGTACTTATCTCTCACAAAATGGCAGTCGATTTCCAGGTGTTTAGTACGTTCATGGAAAACTGGATTTGCCGTGATGTGTAAGGCAGCTCTATTATCACACAAAAGAGGGATAGGGTAGTCCAGGTTGACATGAAACTCATGCACAATGTAGGAGATCCACAGCAACTCAGAAACAGTAGAACTTAAAGCCCGATATTCTGCCTCTGCAGATGAACGAGAAACAGTGTTTTGTTTCTTACTTTTCCATGAAATGAGACAACCTCCAAGAAAAACAGCATAGCCAGTGATGGACCTCCTCGTATCCTTGCAAGCAGCCCAGTCAGCATCACTGTAGGCTGTGAGCAGGCTCTTGTTATGGTTGGAAAAGTGAAGTCCAAGGGTGGCAGTACCCTTAAGATACCTCAAGATGTGAACAACTGCATCCCAGTGAGAGGAGTATGGATCATTGACAAATTGGCTCAACTGCTGGATGGCATATGTAACATCTGGTCTAGTCATTCCCAAGTAGAGCAATCTCCCTATGAGTCTCCTAATTGGTCTGGATTATCAAGTGAGATCCCATCTTTGTTGTGCAATTGCAAACCATGAGGCAAAGGTGTGGCTGCACTCTTGCATTCCTTCATATTCATATCTTCTAGCAAATCCAAGATATATTTCTTTTGGCAGAGATAACTCAGATAAGTACCAGCATGATCCCTCAATATTTCAACTCCAAGGAAAAATTTTGCTGGCCCAAGGTCCTTGATAGTAAACTCATGATCCAGAAACAGTTTAAGTTGAGTAATGAGGTCCTCACATGAGCTTGTCAAGAGGATATAATCAACATAGACCAAAATAGCCAAAAAATGACCATTTTTAGTGAGTGTAAACAAACAATGATCATAGGCAGATTGTATCAAACCAAAATCTGATAATTTCTTACACAGTTCATTATTCCACTCTCTTGAGGCTTGTTTGAGACCATACAAACTTCTCACCAACTTACAAACCTGCCCTTGTTTTGCTTTAGTATATCCTTGAGGTGGTGCCATATATACCTCTTCAGTGATGTATCCATGCATGAATGCATTGTTTACATCCAGCTGGTGCAAAGCCCAATTATTCATTGTGGCCATAGCAATAAACACCCTCACTGTTACCAGCTTGGCTACAGGAGAGAAAATATCAAGATAGTCCACACCAGCTACCTGATTGTACCCCTTAGCCACAAGTCTAGCCTTGTATCTCTCCACTGTTCCATCACTTTTCCTTTTTATTTTATATACCCATTTGGAACCAATGGTTTTCTTCCCCACAGGTAATTCTGTAAGCTCCCAAGTGCAATTGCTTTCAAGTGCTTCCAGTTCCTTTTGCATTGCATCTACCCAAACAGGATTCTTGCATGCTTTGATATAATGAGGTGGTTCCTTTTCTGAGTAGACATTGGACATAAAGGTGTGATATTTCTGTGGCTCAGCTGAATCTACTCCATTGACTTGACTACAGATGTAATCCTCATGCCATTTAGGTGTATGCCTTATTCTGGTACTTCTTCTCAGACCATCTTGATGTGAATTCTCATGCTTATCAACAGAAGTTGAGTCAGTAGTGACCACTTCTTCCTCTGAATGTTCACTGGCCTCATCAACAAGTGGCAAAGGTACCCCAACAACTTCAGTAATGCTCCCTTTGCTATAAGGGAAGACTGTCTCACAAAATACAACATCTCTTGAAATCAGCAAATTCTTAGAATCAAGATCATAGAGTTGATATCCTTTCTTTCCACTGACATATCCAAGAAATATGCATCTCAAACCTCTCTTATCAAACTTGGTTTTCTTGGGATCCACATTAGCTGCATAAGCTAGGCATCCAAAGGTTTTCAGTGAAAGATAATCTGGGATTTTACCATAGAACCTTTCAAAAGGTGACTTCCATCCCAACATAGCACTTGGTAGCCTGTTTATGATATATGCTGCTGTTAAAATAGAAAATGGCCAGAAACTTAAAGGTAGGCTGCTTTGGAACATTAGTGCTTTTCCTATATTCAATAAGTGCCTATGCTTTCTCTCCACCACCCCATTCTGCTGAGGAGTATAAGTGCAGCTTGTTTCATGTATGATCCCTCTTTCATTAAAGAATAGCTGCAAATCATTACTCAAAAATTCTTGTCCATTATCAGTCCTTATTTTCTTAACTGCTATTTCAAACTGTGTTTCAATCATAGCAATAAACCTTTTGACCATTCCAATAGTTTGAGACTTGCTGCTCATCAGATATACCCAAGTCCCTCGGCTGAAATCATCTACTAAAGTAAGGAAGAAAGGTGTATTTGTCAAAGTAGGTCCATGACAAGGTCCCCAGATATCTATATGTACCATATCAAAAATTCTTTTTGAATGAATTTCACTGTGCTGAAAAGGCAATCGATGCTGTTTAGATTTGAAACACACATTACAGTCTTGAATCAAAGTTTCATCATTCTTATTACAGACTTTCTTCAAAAAACTAAAATGCTTCATAGTTGATATAGAAGGGTGCCCCAATTTCTTATGCCAGCTTTCCACAGTTAGATTGCAATGTGCTTGCTGAGCTTGCTTTTCTTCTCCATATTTTTCTTGAAAGACATATAAGTTCCCTTTAAGTCTTCCAACACCAAGAAATTTATCACTCCTCTGGTCCTGCAAGTAGCATTCTGAGGGAGTGAAAGTCCATTTCAAATTGTTATGTGTGCACATCTGATTGACTGAGAGCAAGTTATATTTGAAAGATGGCACAAACAATACATCCTTCAAAATGATCTTACTGCTCAATGTTACCATTCCTTTGCTAACCACCTTCTTCAAGGTTCCATCAGGTAAATATATATTCACTGAGTCATTAAGTGGCTGCAAATGGCTAATTAACTTCCTGTCTGAGCAAATATGCCTACTAGCACCAGTGTCAATAATCCATTCTCCCACCATGTCATTATTAAGAGCAGATAATGCAAAGTGAAGGTCATCTCTCTTATCTTTACCTGCAAAATTTACAAACTGTGCATAATCCACATTGTTCTCCATGCTCTCCTTTCCTTTGATGTACTGAGTGAGTTCATTCAATTGCTGGACTATTGAGTTGAGATCTGGAAACTCAGCTGCTTTGTCATTCATCTTCCTTTTATGATCAGGTGTCTCACTCCCCACCTCTACATTGTTGGCATAAGTCCTCCCTTGCTGTTGTTTAAGATCCTTGTACCACTCTGGTACTCCATGAACTTTGAAACAGGTAGATACATTGTGTCCATTCATCCCACACTTTTCACAGATAAGTTTTGCCTTTTCTTCCCTTGTGAGCCTGGGACCACCTCTGCCCCTTCCAAATCCCCATTGTGCTCCCCCTCTTCCTCCCATAAAGTTCCCTTTACCATATCCATCTGTTCTTGCTGCCAATATTGTGTTCTCCATTATCTCACTGTACAAACTCTGGACAGATTTCTGTCTTTCTGCTGTGAGAGTCATTGAGTAGGCTTTATTCACAGAGGGTAGAGGATCTAGCAACATGATTTGATTCTTCAGGTTGTCATAGCCATCATTGAGTCCCATGAGAAATTGAATCAGTTTGGTCTCAACTTCATGTTGAGCCACTTGTTTCCCTTTCACACAATCACAAACCCTCACAGGTGCAACACATGCATACTCATCCCACAACTTCTTAAGTTTGTTAAAATATTCCATAACAGTATCATTCCCTTGACTCAAGCTATTTATCTCCCTCTGTAATTTGTACTTCATAGGCCCGTTATTTTCCCCATATCTCTGACAAATATCATCCCACAGATCCTTGGCAGATTCCGCATACATGAAGGACTCAGCAACGTCCTTAGATAGAGAGTTCAATATCCAAGAGAGAACAGTCCAATCAACCTTTTTCCAAACAATATACATATCATCCTTTTCATCTGGTTTCTCGATTTCACCATTAATAAAGCCAATTTTCGTTTTAGCATTGAGAGCAATGATCATCGACCGCTTCCATGGCAGAAAATTGTTTCCAGCTAAAGGAGTAGTAACGAGAACCATACCAGGATTGTCTGGGCTGTGTAAAAACAACGGATCCTATTCTGAAAGCCTCGAACCAGATGCAGTGTTGGTGTTGAGCAGCGGCCAAGCCTCATTTTTCCGAAACGCCATGGTTGAGCTAGCTCGAAACTCTGGAGAATAAAATTGCAGCCTGATGCAGGTGAACCTCAACGTAGAACCCTAGATCGGATCTCAGATCGACAAACTTAAGCTTTCTCGGCGCCAGAATCAACCGCTATAGATACCATGTTGAAATCAATTTGTGAGCTAAAATATTTCAGAACATTTTCTCCATACAATCAGAAAAATCAAAGGTAGCGTTTTACAGGGAAGACCCTTATATAGGGCCCATGCACCGTACAACCATGCAACACCAAAACGACATCGTTTTGGTGTAAGAAGTAAACGCACCCAACTAAAAGAGTCGCAACACGCGTTTAAGAGGAAAAAACGTAAAAGGAAAATAAAAGAAATAGAAAATGATAAAACCAAAAACAAACTAAGTCTTCAAACTGCAAGCAGTCCATTGATCATGATGCACAATTCCAACAATCCTTAAGGAGGGGCATGCATTATAGCAAGAAATTCGGTTTATATCTATATCTATAATCTATAGCTATAACTTTCTTAAAAGGATATTTCTCTCTCTTTAGAGTTTTTTTTTTTTT
>CACSLK010027773.1:8314876-8325393 GCA_902706635.1 Striga hermonthica
AAAAAAAAAAAAAAAAAAAAATTACACTTCCCAATCAATTTACTCAGAAGATTAGGTACAGACGGACGAGTTGCAACCATACACCTCATGAAAAAAAAAATGCATACATTACCTCAAACACGATGAAAGGAAGTGAAACCAACAGAGTTAGTTAGGGTTTCTGATTCTGAAAGCAATCACATAAACTGCACCTTCAGGGAAAACAATGGAGGACAGGAAGAAAAAAACACGTGATTGTTTCGAAATTTGGTGAGAAAAAACTCATGAAATTCAATTCAGAAACCCTAAAGAGTATGTTTGAATGAAGGTTCAGACCCAAAACCGGCCAAATATTCAAAAATTTATTAAATACTAGAAGTGTTGAATCGATATTTACTTTATTAATATTAATATTTATATATATAATAATACTTTATTTAATAATATTTATATATAATACTTTTATTTATTAAATTTAACATATAAAAAAAATATTCAGAATATCAAATATTTAAAAAGTTTTTGAATACTATATTCATATCAATTATATTTAACATGTATTACTATTTTTTATAAAGATATTATCAAATATATATTCAATAAAAAAAAATCAACCGGGTGACTTTTTGTTGGTTTTGATTGGTTCAACATGTTGTTCACAGTTTCGTTCATCAATTCTCCGATGACATGTTTATTCTAGAAAATTAGACTGATCGATTCTGGATCCAATCGATAGAGCTAGCAGGCCTGATTTGGTTTAGAAAAATAGTGGTTGGTTCACAAGTTTACAAGCCTTCGATGATTCAAGTCGGAGGTCGGATCAATGTCACGTATAGGAACTTAAAACATAGTTATTAACATAAATTAGTACAACGCCTAAATAATTTTTTATTAAAGGAGAAAATTATCTCATGAACTAACTAAAACATAAAACATTGCATATATTCAAATAGTTTATATGCAAACGTATACAATTATGCACAAAACTTACCTCTTTTAAATAAAATAGTTGTATGCAATTGGCAACTAGCCTAAAAACTTTAATTTATCTCTCTTAGGAAAAACCTCCACGCCTCACGTCATCTCCGTTCTAAAAGGTCCAGCCAGAACAACAAAACAAAAGAAAATAAAAAGAATCAAGTCCAGCATAACAAACACAAAAGAAAAAGAATCAGATTCCAACCACTACAATTTTTTTATGCAATAGGCTGTCATTTGTTGAAAAAATAGAGTCTCATTTCCTTATAAATAGAGAGCAACGGGAAGAGCTGAAAACACACCAAATAGAAGAGAAAGAAAATAAAGAACAGAAACGACATTCAGTTTCTTGAGTGTTATATTTTTCAATGAGAGGAAAAATAGAGTGTTTGAGTAAATCCTGTGAGTGTGAGAAAAATACACCGAGTTATGTATCATATCTATTACTCCTTGTTTAAGAGTGGAGTCTCATTAGGTCACTATATTTTACATTTCTAGTGTATGGGGATATTGTAATTATCTTGAAAATATAGTGGAATTTTTCACAGATTGTCTCGTAGTTTTTTCCTTTACATTGGAGGTTTTTCCACGTTAAATCTTGGTGTCTTATTTCTTGCATATTTTATTTATTTGGGATATTCTTAGTACGCTCTGTGGTTGCATTTTAATCTGATCTTCCACATCAGAAAAGAATTATTCTTGTTTTATTGCAAGAGATTTCTTTTGTTATTTTTGAGTTGTTGGGATTGGGATTATTGTTCACCATTTTACCCAGATATATTAATTTATACCTTCCGCATTTGCACATTTGAGCCCAACAAGTGGTATCAGAGCTCAAGTTGAGCTCTGTATCAACCAGTGTAAAATAAATGGAGGAGAACGTGGGTACCATGGTGAAACTCACAGCAACAAATTACTCCATTTAGAAGCCAAAAGTGGAGGACATACTTTTCTATAAAGATCTGTACGATCCTGTAGAAAAGGGAGAAAACAAGCCAGATGATGTGAAGGATGACGATTGGAAAAAGTTACACAGAAAGGCTGTCAGTTTAATCCGACAGTGGGTGGATATCAGTTTATTCCACCATGTTGCCACAGAGTCAAAAGCTCATACTCTGTGGAACAAAATTGAACAAATATACCAAAGGAAGATTGCACAGAATAAAGCTCTCGTCATTAGAAAGTTTGTAAATTTAAAATACCGGGATGGAAGATTAGTTGCTGAGCACCTGAATGAGTTTCAAGACATGGTAAACCAACTTGTTACCATGGAAATGAAACTTGATGAAGAGCTGCAGGCGCTATTACTTTTGAGTTCTTTACCAGATAGCTAGGAGACTCTGGTGGTCTCATTGAGCAACTCTGCTCCTGAGGAAAAACTGACTTTGACCCAAGTCAAACACAGTATGTTTAATGAAGAAACAAGAAGAAAAGACTATGGGGCAAGCAGTTCCCAAGCCCTGGTCACAGAAACTAGGGAGAGAAGTAAAAGCAGAGGACGGAATAACAAATCCAGAAATAAATCAGAATCTCAACCCAGAAGAAAATTCAAGTGTTATCACTGCGGTGAAAAAGGGCATATAAAAAGAAACTGCAAAGTCTGGAAGAACAGGGGTTGGAGAAACAACAAGTCAGAGAACGATAAAAGTACCGCAACCCCTGTGATCAATGCGGAAGTGGTGTTGCTCTCTGTTGAAGAAGAAGAGAGTCATGTTGCAGATTCATGTGTTGAATGGGTTATTGACTCAGCAGCATCATTCCATGCAACCTCTCACAAGGAATTCTTTTCTTCTATACAAAGAAGGAGACTTTGGTAGAGTAAAGATGGGCAAAAACAACATTACAAATATTGTGGGAGTTGGTGATGTATGCATTCAAACTGATATTGGGTGCACAATAACACTAAAGGATGTGCGATATGTACCTGACTTACGTCTGAATTTGAACTCTATGCATGCTTTGTATCTAGCAGGCTAACAATTTTGATAGCGGCAAATAGAGGCTTACCAGAGGATCATTGTTAGCTACTAGAGGCACAGTGAGATCGACACTGTACAGAACTTAAGTGAAGGTGATCAAGGATGGATTGAATGCAGTCGAGGATGATGCTTCGCCAAATTTGTGGCACAGAATACTGGCTCATATAGGTGAAAAAGGATTACAAATTTTGCCAAGAAAGTCCTATATCCCATTTGCCAAAGATTCAAAACTAAATCCTTGTGATTATTGTCTTTTTAGGAAGCATCATCGAGTGCCTTTCAGCAAAACCTTGAAGCTGAAAGAGAATGTGTTGGAGATGGTGTATTCTGATGTATGTGGACCCATGGAAGTGGAGAGTCTCGGTGGTAGCAGATATTTTGTGACATTCATTGATGATGCTTCATGAAAATTGTGGGTGTACTTCTTGAGAATGAAGAACGAAGTTATTTAGTACTTCAAAAGGTTTCATGTTATGGTGGAGAGACAGACTGGTAAACCTTTGAACGTCTTCGCTCAGATAATGGGAGGGAGTATATTTCCCATGAATTCCAGAATTATTGTACTGATCATGGAATCAGGCATGAGAAGACTGTACCTGGAACCCAACAACATAATGGTGTTGCTGAAAGAAACAATAAAACCAATATGGAGAAAGTGAGATGTATGTTAAGAATGGCTAAACTACCTAAGTCATTCCGGGGTGAAGCTATTCTAACAGCATGCTACCTGATAAACCGATCTCCATCTGTTCCTTTGGGCTTTGATATCTCTGACAGAGTATGGTTCGGACATGATGTTAAATACTCTCATTTAAAGGTGTTTGGATGCAAAGATTTTGCTCACATAAGCAAGGAACATAGACAAAAACTTGATGATAAATCCATTCCTTGTATATTTCTGGGCTATGGAGATAAGGAATGTCTGATTCTGCCATACCAGAAACTAGAGAACCAAGTGGTAAGGTGGATCATTCACCTGTCAAACCTCATAGAGATGCCACATCAGAGGGGAGTCTGATGGAGAACTCATGGTTGATAATGAGCCAGCAATAGAAGATTGTGATGGTGAAGGTGTTGAGCAGGAGGACCTCGAAGCTCCGCCTCAGCTCAGGAGATCAAATCGAGCAATCCCACCATCAACAAAATACCCTTGTTATACGTATATTACCATCACTGAAGAAGGGGAGCCAGAAAGCTTTGAAGAAGTTCAGACTCATAAGGATAAATCCCAGTGGATGAAAGTTATGCAAAAAGAAATGGATTCACTGCTGAAAAACAAAACTTATGAGCTTGTGAAGCTTCCAGAAGACATGAAAGCCTTGAAAAATAAATGGGTGTTCAAGCTTAAGAAAGATGGTGACAAATTGTTGAAGTACAAGGCTCGTTTAGTCGTGAAAAGATTTGGAAAAAAGCAAGGAATAGATTTTGATGAGGCATTCTCTTCGGTTGTAAAGATGAGCTCTATTCGAGTAGTACTCGGATTGGTGGCTAGCTTGGATCTGGAGCTTGAACAACTAGATGTGAAGACTGCACTTCTTCATGGAGACCTAGATGAAAAAATCTACATGGAGCAACAGAAAGGATTTGAGAGGACTGGAAAAGAGCACATGGTTTGCAGATTGGAGAAAAACTTGTATGGATTGAAACAAGCTCCAAAACAGTGGTACAAGAAATTTGACTCGTCTATGGCGAGCCATGGATATATCAAGATTAATGCAGATCATTGTGAGTTTGTTAAGAAACTTTCAGGTGATAAATTCATTATCCTTTTGTTATATGCAGATGATATGTTGATAGTGGGACATGATATGAAGTTGATTGGTGATTTGAAGAAGGAATTAGCAAAGTCCTTTGATATGAAAGATCTGGGCCCTGCGAACCAAATTTTGGGCATGCAAATTATGCGAAACCGAAAACCCAAGAGGTTATGGTTATCGCAAGAAACGTATGTGAATCGAATTTTGGAGAGATTCAACATGAAATCGGCTAAGCCGGTCAATACACCGTTAGCCAATCACTTCAAACTCAGCAAACAAAGTTGTCCTAAGAGTCAAGAAGAAAAAGAAGCTATGGCGGATGTACCATACTCCTTACCAGTCGGAAGTTTGATGTATGTCATGGTGTGTACTAGACAAAATATCGCTCACGCGGTTGGAATTTATCTTTCCAATACAGGGAAAGATCATTGGGAAGCTGTGAAGTGGATCTTGAGGTACCTAAAAGGCAGTGCAAATAAGTGTTTGAGCTTTGGCAAAGGAAACCCAGTTCATGAAGGTTATACAGATGCTGATATGGCATGTGACCTGAATAGTAAAAAATCTACTTCAGGGTTTGTGTTTACATTTGCAGGAGGAGCTGTATCTTGGCAATCTAAATTGCAGAAATATGTTGCCTTATCGACTACTAAAACAGAGTATATTCTAATGACAAAAGCAGGCAAATAATGCTTTGGTTGAAGAGGTTTCTTCAACAATTGGGAATGAAGCAGAAAAGGTGCGATGTTCATTGCGATAGTCAGAGCGCATTGGATTTAAGTAAGAATATGATGTACCACTCTTGAAAGAAGCACATTGATGTTAGATATCATTGGCTACGTCAAGTAGTGGAAGAACAACAGTTTAAGTTAGAAAAGATTCACACTGACGGAAACCCTGCTGACATGATGACGAAAGTTGTAACAGGGAGAAAGCTTCAGCTTTGTGTCGAGTTGATCAGCATAGAATGCATGTGAGATTTGCAGAATATTGCCCTTTGGCTGGAGGGGGAGAATTGAAAGGTCCAGCCACAACAACAAAACAAAAGAAAAAGAATCAGGTCCAGCACAACAAAACAAAAGAAAAAGAATCAGATTCCAACAATTGTTGAAAAATGGAGTCTCATTTCCCTATAAATAGAGAGCAACGGGAAGAGTTGAAAACACACCAAAGAGAAGAGAAAGAAAATAAGGAACAGAACAACATTCAGTTTCTGGAGTGTTATTTTTTTCAGTGAGAGGAAAAATAGAGTGTTTGAGTAAATCCAGTGAGTGTGGCAAAACTACATCGGGTTAGATATCATCTCTATTACTCCTTGTTTAGGAGTGAGGTCTCACTGGGTCATTATATTTTACATTGCTAGTGTAGAAGAGTTTGAAAAGATATTGTAATATCTTGAAAATATAGTGGAATTTTTCGGAGATTGTCCCGTGGTTTTTCCTCTACATTGGAGGTTTTTCCACGTTAAATCTTGGCGTCTTACTTCTTGCATATTTTATTTATTTGGGATATTCAAAGTATACTTTTTGGTTGCAGTTTTAATCCGATCTTCCACGTCAGAAAAGAATTATCCCTGTTTTATTGCAAGAGATTTCTTTTGTTATTTTTGAGTTACTGGGATTGAGATTATTGTTCATCATTTTACCTAGATATATTAATTTATACTTTCCGCATTTGCATATTTGAGCCCAACACGTTCTTCGTTTTTTTTTCTTTTTTTTTTTGTTTGTTTGTTTATCCATGATGCCATTATCACACCACTTTAGCTTATTTCTTTTACTCTATCCCTCTTCAACGAGCAAGAAGCTCTAGCACAGAAAATGGCGAAACGAGCAAGAAAGTCTAGCTCATAAAATGGTGAAACTTGATGCCCCACCCACCGTTGGAAGCAGTGGCCCCCCACCGCAGTGAAGGAGGCGGTCCACAATGCCACCGGCTCCGAATGTCCGGTGTCGTTTCTGCTCACACGGGATCGAAGAATGAATTATTGTTGATGGAAAAAAGTTCATTTTGATCACTCAACTCGACTTCCGAGAACCATAAGTGCATGCTTGGATACAAATTTTTGTAAAAAAAAAATCCAATCATTTTTAATCAAATGCTTTTTTTAAATTAATTTTAACTCAATTTCACTATCTTTAATATTATCATTATGATTAAATAATACCACTCAATCATTCTTACACATTACATCAACTTTAATTCACAAGTCATCCACTCACATAATATTAGCTAACCATCACTTAACATTTTTCTTTCTTACTTTTACACCAAATCAACTTTAATTGTTTTATTTTAATATAAACTTAATGTCCGACTAACAACTAACAATAATACTTTTTTTTTTTCAAAATTAATCATACCAAACAAAAAAGTCCAATCAAAATATAACATCTTATATCCAAGCATCTTAACTCCATCCTCAACTCGACTGCCGAGAACCTTAAGTGCCTATCTCGCGCCATCCCGGCTCGACCTCATCGTGAACCCCCTACATTGAGGACGAGGTTCGGGCTTCTGTTGCGCAGTTAGGTACAACGTCAAGCTGCGGACTCGTAGAGACGACCACAACTACGTATGTGCACCTTCTTCACGGGGGAGCCTTTCGTCTTCCTCGACTTCTTAGGGGCGGAGCGGCCATTCGAGGCGGGGATGGTGTGGCAGTTCGAGGTGGAGACGAGAATCTTGACGTCCAATTCACATATTTATGATGTCTTAGTATTGGAAGAAAAAATCACATGTTTTGATTTACTCATTTTTGTAGAAGATTGCACTGTTTATTTGACGTTTATTAATAGTTTGTATTTGATATATGAACATAAATTTTTTAGCCACATCGCGAGATCTAATAATATAAACTTGTTATAAATGTTATAACATTTACCTAACTATAATTGTGATGTTTGAACTTTATTCATATTTTCTACTTATATTTATACCAACGATAGCATTGATATGTGAAACAGTACTTCATAAGTACTCTTCACGATGTTTAAAAAAATTAAAAACTATATATAATAGATTACAATTTTTTGTTCGATCAACCAAAATTCGATTTACACTTGGTTTATAATAGCATTAATCTTGAAACATATTTATACAATATTTCATATAATTAGATGATATCACAATCTACACTTCATTCTAAAAAAATCATGTTATTTATATTCAGCGTAATTTTTTTATTGGGCAGTAAGCAATATAATTGAGCCTCTCTCATCTATCTCGCAAAAAAAATAAATAAATAAATAAATAAATAAATAAAGCTACAATAAACCCTTAATTCTCATCACCGCCTCCTCCAGTCGCACGCTTCGACGCTGACCGAATCGAGCGGCTCTCGTCTAGCGTCGACGACCCCTTCTTGTGGTAGAGTCTCGTCACACTCTCCGATTGTCTACTTGTTGGTGGAGGGTTCGGCGGCTGTCGAGGCGTGGGATTTTGGCTTACTCCGATCTTCTCCGGTGAGTTGACCAAGGTGGGTTGTGGCCTTTTTACATCTGTTTGATTCTGTTGCCCTGTGCTGGGTTTGTTGATGTTGGCTGGAGCAGACAGCGTGAATTGGGTGTTGGGCCGAATGAGACTTTTGGGCCTGCAGGGTTAGGGTTGGTGCTCCAGTTGCTGTTCTGGGGGTGGCTTGGTCAGGTAAGGAGTTTAGTTCGACGGAGGGTCCAGTTGGTCGGAGTTTTTGGGTTCTTGTCTCGAGTTGGGTTACATTCCTTTTGGTAGGTTGTCTCTAGGTGTTGGTCCATCGTCTGTGTGGTTGTTTGTCTGCGATTGGAGGAGAATTTTATTCTAGTACTTCTGGTGTTTGTGTGTTCTCTGTGTTTTCCTTTAGTACCTTGTTTGTTGTTTTTTTGTTTATTCTTCCTCCTTGAAGCTTTGCTCTCCCCAGTTGGAGTGTATAGTTTGTTTGTGCTATTAGTGAGTTAGTAGCGTAGTTCTGTTGTTTACTTTGTGTAGGTCTCCCCTAGATTGGCTAGATGTTTGTTTGACTCATTCTTGATGTTTTCTAATTGTACTTATGTGTTATGTGTTTTTATCTATAAAATTTATCGTTTTTTTTTTTTTAAAGAAGCAATATTATTGCTTAAGTAAAAAAAGATCCATGTTTACTTTAAAACTATAAGTATCTGACTTTAGCGTTGGAGTATCCACATTGTGGTTCGCCCCAATATTTTTTCCAGGTTAATTCAAATGGTGATTTAAGCAATGTTCTAAAATTTGGCCTAGGCGGCGCCTAGGTGTTAGGCGGTGCCCGGGCGTCTTCAATTTTCAAAAATCGGTAGAAAAAATCGGTTAGACGGCTAGGCTGCGCCTAGGCGGCCCTAGGCGCTCCTAGGCGGACTTGGCAGGCTCGGCGGCCAGGCGGTTAGGCGGCGCCTAGGCGGGCATAGACGGACCTAGGCGTTCCTAGGCGGGTTTGGCGGCAATTTTTTTAGTTTTTTTTTTTAAATACTAATTATATTATTTTTTATGTTTTCTTTAAAATATATTAATATTATTATTTGGACTTAGGTATGTCGATTTATTATAGGTTGAAATAGTTTTATTTTGTAGGTAACTAAAATAAATAAAAATAATATATTTAATATTAATTTCCAGGCTCCGACTAGGCGCCGCCTAGACGCTCTAGGTGCTAGACGCTGGTCGAACGCCTAGCGACTTTTAGAACACTGTATTTAAAACAAGATTGTTCACACTTTTTTTTTTTTATAATAGATGCATTTGAATACACGATGCACGTTAGAATAATGAAATGCACAAAAACTTATTGTCACCAATGCAGATGTATTACAATAACAAAAATATATATACATTTATTTTCAGTGGCGGAGCCACCAGTATGGCGAGGCATGGCGGCCGCCATACCTGGCCGCCGGCGAACACCCCCCCCCCCCCCAGTTCTGTGAGTGTCCAGACGAGGATCGATCGGAATCTTGACGGAGGTTGCCGGAGAGTTCATAAGGGTTCTGCTGATTTCGCCCAAATTCGTGAGTCTTCGAGACCCTAATTTTTTGTTCTAAACGTTTTTCCCCTTCTTGGCTTCTTACGGTCATATTAGTGAAGGAAAGACGTGTTATTGGCTTGAATTGCTCGAAGCTGAACTCTTTGCTCTTAAAAGTCGAGGGGAACTGGGAAGCTTTTTGATGAATTTGATTTGTTTTGGCAGCTGGGTAGCTAAGAATTAGGGGTTCAATATATGGGGAATAATGAGATCTTTCATGGAGTTTGCTGTTGGCTGAAGTTCATACTTGTTATTAACTCAAACGTATGGTTGAGGAATTTGAGTTTTTTCTTTTTATTTTGTTCTTGAGGTTTAATTTTACAACAGTGAGTTTAATTTTAATTTTCCTCTTCTCATTTTAATTTTATTCATATAATATTCAATCATTTTATGATTAGATTTGTAGACAAGTTATGATGGGCAAATGCAAATTCGAATCGAGAAGTTCGAAAAAAAGAAAAAAAAAAAGGAAGAGAAATTAACAAAATCTTTCGTCGGATTGATGGATAGGTACATAAAACCTACCGCTCTTGTAGTAAAAGTGAAAGTGTTTGGTCCTACTAAACTCAATTTTGCTAGGGAACCAGATGGTTTGTTCTATAAGAGAACCAACCATCTGATTTTATAGAAAAACTGCTACTAAAATTGTGCTAGAATTATGGGCCACCCTTACAAAAATTGTCTGGGGCCTCCAAATTTCTGGAGACGTCCATGCTCTCTAATGTTTGACGAGCTCATCTTCTCGAGGTCCATTTAATTCAAACTGGCAAAATATCTGCATTCGTCACTAGGGCCCTTCTGTGAACGACAATTGAAGTG
>CACSLK010027773.1:8329799-8344966 GCA_902706635.1 Striga hermonthica
GTTGATTGAGAAACACTGCAGCGCCGTCAAAAGATTATCTGGCTCCGGGCGGTGGCGTCTCCGGCAAGGTCAGCGGCCTTGGCGGTGGGATTGGCAGCGAGGAGGAGTGAAACCAAAGGAAACTCTGGGATTAGGGTAGAAGAAGACTAACAAAAAAACATCGACTCTTTTATGTCGGGCAATACAGCACTTTATTGGGCCATTAGGCCCAAGATTTATCAACCTTGAAGGTCCACTGGACCAGATGATTGGGCTTACTAGTCTTTGGCCTTGGTGGAAAGATGCATGTCCATCCTGGACTTAAATAAACGCTTGAGGAATTTACACCCCCATCCCTTCATATTTCATATATATTACACTTACAAACCCCTTTCACTTTTATTTATAAAATAGCTAAACAAACATAATAATATTACAAATATACCTAATATGATGTGTTAGCAAATATAACCGTTCATCAGAATTTTTGCCCAATATTTTGCTCTCTCGCGTCGTCAATAGCAAGGTTCAAAACCCTTTCTTCTCTGATCAAAATTTCACACACATTAGAGAAATACGAGCCAAAAATTCCTCCCCATCGCTGCCTTTACTCGCTCGTCGTCGCACCAGTGGCTCTTCGCCGGGATAAGAGAGAAGTTGGGTTCAAAACCTTTTAAGATTTGGGATATACAAGCTTGTACTTTGACATTCTAGGTCTGTATGCTCTCATCTATTTTTATTTTTTTGTTTCATTTTTTTTTTCATGGTTTAAGAAATAAATTTTCTGTGTTGTGTACAATTATTTTTGTGATTCTTATGCGCGACAGATGCTTGTTGATAGTTTAAAAATACTTGCTATGCCATTAGAAGTGGTTAGTGTCGTTCAAACTTATAATTGTCATTTTCACTTTATATACTGGGATTTTTGGACAGGCTTCTGCTGCTAAGGATGCACCATTTTCTGTGACCAGAGTTACGTGGAGTACATATGGAACTTTTTGTGGTAAAATTGCCTTAGCATTTCGTGTCCTCAATTCTGTCGGCATCCTCAGTGAGGTTGCGGCTTCGCCATGGTTGGAGGAGATGGTTGGTTGGGTGTGAGAAAATTGATGTTTGGTTTTTCATTATACAAATTAGTGTATGGTCAGTATATGTACGGTATATGTACAGTATATGCACATCTTAGGAATATGTGCAATTATTGTACATATTAATTTATGTTTGGTATATTAGTTATATTACCATTTAACAGTTGATATATAATATGTATATTTCAGGTATATATCACTGTCATTGTGTCCAACCCATTTCCATTTTGTCATATTTTTTCTGTTTTTTCCTCTCCAAGTATATGGCTAGTTGATTTAAAGTACATGAGATACTTTATTCCATGAGTAGACACATTTGTGTAATGATCTTATCTCAAGTGTATTGAAATTTTTACTCTTTGTCAAGTTATGCTAAGTAGTGTTGGATTTATATCAAGTTTATGCTAAGTAGGTGTTAGTTTTATATCAAGTATATGATAAGTATATGACAATATGATATAGTATTAATAAACTAACCAGATTCATATATTTTACACAGTATATACTTATCATATAATTTTGGACATGCTTCAATTATGTAACAGTTGGTATATGATCAATATATTTCAAGTATATGTCATTGTTAGTGTGTCGGGCGTGTTTTCTTTTTTATTTATTTTTTTTCTGTATCAATAGAAATTATGTTTTCAAATTTAAATAGAATATCTTCCATCTTCAATTCTGAAATCTTGCGCTACAAATATGAAATGGTTATTCCACCTACTTGTAACTGCTTTTAGGCATGATTGTAATTAACTTTTATCTATTAGGTATACACACAATTAAATTGGTATGAATTGTATTGTTGCAATTACTTCAAAATCGTGTAGCATACACAAAAATTTCCCTAAAGGCTTTTATTGTATCAACATGTATTAAATCAAGAGAAATGCTACGTTGTTAACGTACAACTGATTGACAACACAAGTGGAAACATTCACTTGTGTATTTTGTGTTTTTATTTTTATAGATATCTAGGTTGACTATGTATCATTTTTCTTAAATCAATAAAGGCATTGATTAGTATACAAAATAGTTTTGAATATTAATATTTTTTTGTCTCATAATATATAACAATTTAATATATTATTTATATATTTATTTCACTCATTATAAAATAGTTGTCATTTTAGATCATGTTTATAATTAAAGATAATAAAATTTAACATATAAATACTACCAATAAATAATACTCACAGAATACTTCTCTCCATCGATCTTCTCTTATTCATACATTGTTATAATATATTATTTTGATTTCAAAATATAATTAGGCTAAAGTTGAAAATTTTGTGGCAAAGATATAACCAACACTTACTTGAAAAAGATTGAAATATATATTATTTTGAAATTAAAAAATTATTTATTTTTAATTCCATCACCGTTGTTTTATTTTTTCTTGTAATTTATAATATTACAAGTATGTTAATTTTTCTATCTAATCTACTAATTTTTCTATAATCGGAAAACACTGATTTAATTTTTGAAAAATCTTATTAAATTTTTTAAAATACTTTAACTTTAATCTGCGGGATGCTTCTACTCAACTTTGATCTTTATCTTTTTATCTATTTAAGCTATCACGCATGCGACCAAGTAAAATTCATTCTAGAATTACGACCATGAACAATACCAAATTAAAGCATGCATAATCTAAGAGTCTGACATCTGAAATAGTAGTCTCAAATCTGAAACACAAATCTGAAATACGAAACACAAGTTCTGAAATACGGAAGCAAATACAAGTTCAAACATCACACATAAGCATCAAACAAACACAAATAATTCGAACATGTTCAGTTATACCGCATGACACGCTTTAACAAAATATCCTGAAGCTTGACCACCACCACATATCAGCTCACGCGCCACGCGGGACTCCGTCACCTGAAAAATAGTTAGTGGGGGCGTGAACATAAATAATTCACGTGCTCCGCTGGAACCGACACTAAATATTCATCACATTTAATCACAAATCATGAAATCAAGATATATATAAAAAAACAAATCGACTAACTATGGGACTATCGGTAATCGGTATTCATGTGCACACTCTAGGGGTCTCCTCCTACAAAATCCAGCCTGAGCAATATGCACCACACCTGGATGCTTGACTTAGGTTGGCCACAATGCACCACTCATCCAAGTCATAAATGGCATCTGACATCTTGAACAAGACGAGATCACTCATGCGTCTCGGTCCATAAATATACTTACACACATACCTCAGACAATATAAGTAATTAAAAGCAATGAGATATACAGTACATGATCCCCACCTGGAAAGCTGAAGAATGTAAATGTTGAAACTGTAATTGCTAGCAGATGGAGGCTCGACTCTCCTCAAGCTACAAAATAATTGACCAAAATATTCTAAGTACTAAGCTTAATCTAAAAACTTGAATCTTATTATATGATCTTACTAGGTTCCCTCGCTCGATTTTAATACTAAATTAAATCACATTTTAGAAAATTTACAAGTTAATATGAAAAATTATTGTCTTGACACTTTCTAGAGTTCCCTAAAGTTAAGTGTGCAACTATATTCTGACTAGATCTGAAATCAGAAATCTGACTTGCTTCGGAAAAACTCTATGTTCCGAACTGAAAACTCTCGAATCGTCCGGACTGCCCGGACTTATTCGACTGAACTGAAAATTTCACGAACCGTTCGGACATCCCGGACTCGTTCGGCTGGACTGGACTAGCAATCGAAACTGACCAGTCACTCTCTTGACTATGTGCAGCTCGGCTCAACCGTGGTCCAGGTTCGGCGACTCACGGGCACGCACGGATACGGCTGAGACGGCTTCGCCGACGTACGATCTTTAAACGGTTCCGCGACCACTGACGCAGGGGCGTGCTTGGGCCACAGCTAACGGAGAGGGCGCGTTGACAGTAGGTTGAACGGATGCACGGGCGTTGGGCAGAGCGCAGGGGCGCGGTGATGAAGATCGTGTATCTTCCTCAACTCAATTTGCCTTGAAAGTTACGTTGCCACGGCTCCCTTCTCGGCGATTGCTTCGAAACCCGCGCCGACGCCTTGATCTCTAAGCGATAGGTTGCTAATACGCGCGCCGACGCTTTCGTACTTCACGATAGTTGTGAAGAAACTCGGATGTTGGTCCTATTTCTATCACGATCAAGTATGTAAACTCACAGGAATAAACACACAAGACAATTTGGTGAACGAACGTTCGATTTTCTATTAATTTCTTGGATATTCAAAATTGAATGAGTACATTGGGTATTTATATGAAAAACTAGATCTAGTCCTATGAGAGCTATAATTCTAACTAGGAAATAATATCTAGTCCTAAGGTAACTAAATGTCTTGCATCCCAAGACTTAACAAAATATAAAGCTCTTAACAATCTAATTACTAATTCACGGCTATACTAATAAACTAATCCTAACACTATATTAACTATCTAAATAAATATATTCCTAACCTCACGCTAACAATACTAACCAAACAATTATATACTAGCCTAACAAATAATACTCACGCATAATAAAACAATCCTAACACCTAACGGGCTTCGGCCATTACTAATTAATTATTAAACTAACAATTAATTAATTAATCTAACTAATCTAAATAATAGTATCTTCTAGAATCTTCGCTCCTCGGCTCGCCCGGCTCGCCTCGTGTATTCGCGCATCACGTTCGTGTACGCCCCCTCGCGCTTGCTCTCGCGGTATTCCTCGCCTCACGAGGCTTCTCGAACCTTCTCGTGCGCGTGTCTCATACCGGGTCTCACCCAATCCTCTTTATCGACTTGTCGGGTTTCCAAGTCTCGGCCATGTGCGTCTTGACCTCGTGCGATAAGCCCGAGTCCTTGCCTTCACTCAGGACTTTCGTGCTCGTGCGCCTCGCATACGGGCTCGTACCCTTCTCTTAGGCCATGCGTGCGTGCTTTTGGCACTTTGCTCGACCTTCTCAAACCGTCCTGGCCATCGGCTCTCGACATCCTCGGGCCTCGAAAGCCACTTGAATGATAGCAGATCTCGTAGTTTGTGAGAATGGCGTGTAGGCGCCTTGTCACATGCTTAGGAGGTGACGACCTCGGTTCATGTTGATCTCGGTTGGGGTGATCTCGGCTGGCAGTGATCATTTCGGTCTTCTATGGTTATACCGGTTTGTCATGCGAACCAGGGTGACTTTGGACCATGTCGGTGTAAGTGTTAAGTTGCCTAAGACGCTGTTCGAGGCTCTTAACAGTGAATTACCGAGTCAGATGATAACAAAGAGGCCTCCAATATCGGCGGGCATACGGAGTGATGGTCGTCGGTATTGCAAAACAACTAGAGGCTTCGAATCGGTAGGAAATTGGAGGCTGGAAACGCTCATCCTTGATGATCTGATGTATGCAAGGTGACCGAAGTGGATCGTATGCTCCGAAGTGAGAGCTGGTTTCCGAGGTGAGAACACTTGGTGGAATTTCGACAGATCGCGGGCAGCGTTTGAGATGACTCGAAGAAACGTAACGGTCGGATATATTAGATGTGCAGCGTGAAGAGTCGCGCCGTAATGGTCATAAGTACAGTAACGGCTATTTTGATATAATAACGGCCGCTTGATTGCACCGTTTGGGGAGGAAAGATCGCGTCGATCACACGTGCCGTCGATTGAGAACCCTAACGATCAAAAATTAGGGCTTATAAATAGGGCACCGGGATTTTTGATCAACTTTTCTTCACTTTCGCTTTCATCCTTAAGTTCTTGCAAACAGTAATCTTGCCATCGAATTTTCCTTGTAAACTCGAGAGTTGCTCCTTGTGCAATATTTGTTTGCAGATTCCTTGGTAAGTTCCATCATCGATTTTTATTTGCTTCTTTGTTTTGTATTCTTCTTTTTCTTCGATGGTGTCGAAGGGAAAGGGTAAGGTCGTCGCAAGTTCTTCTAGTACCGATTCGGTTCCGTTGGAGGTGTACCACGACTCGGAATTGGTCGAATTGGCTTTTGAGTATCATCGGTGGAATCCGATGTTGGTAAGGCATCTTGATATTCAACCGAACGACGAGGACGGTGATTGTGTGATGGAGGAAAATGCAGCCGATATTGAAGCACCCCACTGGAGGAGGCCAGTGAGGAAGTGGCCTGACCCACCAATTGATTTTGAGGGGGAGCCTAGCATTTTAACGGACGCCGATGTGGTGATGCTCCGGGAACAAGTACGGATTCCGCAATCGGTGAAGATCTTTGCACCTTACCCAGGGGAAAGGATAACTAGCCCTCCTCTGGGTTGTGTCGGAGTTTTTGCGGAGAGTCTGAGGTCGGGACTGAGATTCCTGTTGCCGAATTTGATTACGGAATACCTCCGAAGTTGGGGGTTACCGTTGTGCCAGATTACTCCCAACAGTTGGAAGAAGATAATCGGTTTAATGGTAATGTTACACGAATAGGGCGAGGGGTTACCGTCGTGTGAAGAAATAAAAAGTATTTACACCTTTAAGAAGAGTCCAAAGAGGAGAGTGGCGGAGTCTTCATGCTGTTTCTTTGCTGGAGCAAAACCGCAACATGGTCTGTAGGTCGGTGAGATAACAACCGACATCCCGGAAACCCTCCATGGCTTCCAAGAAGAATGGCTGTGGGTCGGAGGAGAATGGAAGTCTGAGAGTTTTTTCCATGAACCGCAGATAGACGGGATGACGATTCTGATGTTTATTCATTTCGGAGCAAGTGAGTTTATTTTGTTATTCAGTCCTTGTTTATTTTTCTGATGTCGGTTTTGTTCTGTGTACTAACAGGTTGGAACGTTTGCCATTTGTAGAAAAAGAGACGAAGCAAAAGGAGCCGAAATTGAGTCCGGAATTCGGCGGAAAATTGATTGTACTAGCTGGCCTTGATAAAGATATCCGGGATTATAGGAAACTTGTCGTAGATTCAAAATTCGAAGCTGCTGGTTTGTCTCCCGGAGTTTCGACTTCTAAATTTGACCCCTGTGAGAGAAATTTGGTGCCTTGTTTCTTTACTGATATTTTGAACTATGTGAAATAATTTGTTGAGGACTTAATCGGCCTTATGTTTTGGTGCAGTGTACTATCCACTACTCGGTTTTTTAGGTTACCGATCCATCAAGGACGCCAAAGACTTTAGGCGTAAGTATCCGTATAAGGATCTTCAATCTAAATTCGGTAAGAGCCGAGATCTGCGATTGACTAACGCCATGAGGAGAGATCTAGTGCGAGCATTGGTGAGGAGGACAGCTGGCCAGAAAACTACTAGTAAGAAGCTGACCGAAGTGGGGTCCAGCGCAACGTCGGCGGCTGTCCCGGAAATTCTAAAGTCTCAGCAAGAGATTGCACCTACCGAGGTACTGCCAGTTGTGAACGCTGCTGTAATTAATCAAGCTGAGCCCGAGCCAAATGTGTTGGGAACTGAGTTGGCCGTGGCTGAGCTGACGCACTTCGAGGTGCCGGAGAAATAATCATCCCCTCCAAAGTCTGTGGAGTCTAATCAACCGGAGAAGAGGAAGAAGAGGAAATTGGTAAGGATGTCTGATGCAGGAGCTTCTTCCGGAGTGGAAAAGAGATTGAAGAAGAAACATGACTCCGGTCGTCGAGCCTCAGAGAAGGGTGTTGATGAGTCTCCTCTGTTTGAGAAGTCGTTCCTGTCCATTGATGATGAAAGAGCTGCGAACGCGAAGGTGCCCGAAGGCGTGGTTGAGGAGTGGTTCACCACTTTTCAATCAGTTAAATCTCCTCACATGTCTTCGAGGATTGATATGCCGGAAAATGCAAAAAGTGCAGCACGCGCGCCCCTGATGGTGTGGGACCCCAAATACAAAGTGGGGATCTCTTCTTTGTCCAGTGTGGACAAATTGAGTTATGCCAAGGCATGTCTGGGCTGGGCTTTAGTGAGTTTGGTGGCGGCTGAGGACGACCACAGCTGAATTGCTGCCCAGTTGGAAGGGAAAGATAGAACGTGACTGAGAGAGATGTTATGATTGCGTCCCTAAAGGATGAGGCAGCTAAGGTCGAGGCCGAGTTGAAGGAAAGAATCTCTGACCGAGATGCTCAGCTTGAGGTGGTGCAGAACAAAGTGGCCGCATTATCTGAAGAGAAGAAGTCTCTCCATTCCGAGGTGGAGGAACTTAAAGTGCGTCTGGCCTTCGCAGAACAACATTCCAATGCGTTGGAAGCCAAAGCTGAGGAGATGGAGGAGAAGTTGTTGAAGGAGAAGACCGAGCATGATGCAACTTGTAAAGAGTGTGCCGAGGTCCGTGAACTTATGAGCCGCCAGCGGGATGCTCATCAAGCTGAGCTGGCGAAGCTTGAGAAAGAAAAGTCGTTATATGGCAAAACCATGTACGAAATCGGCTTCCAGGCTGGGAAAGAGTCCATCGCCGCTATTGAAACTCAAGCCACTCAAGCCGATGATGAGGACATTGCGGGCGATGTTGGCACCGAAGTGGGAGAGGAAGTCGGCCCAGACTTAGAGTTGGAGATGAATACTTGCCTTACACTCCGGTGGGTTATTGAATGATACAACGCCGGCTACTATGACATCGATGAGCTCCGATTCTTTTTGTTCCATAAGCTTAAAAAATACGGTTTTGATCTGGAAATCAAAGGAATGAACATTGAAGCTTACGAGGATGAAAGGGAATTTTGTGAGTGGATGCTCCGACGAGGTGATGAGATAGCGGTGAACCCCGACTTGCCTCGGCTCTCTGAGGAAAGAGAAGCTCTCCTCCGTCGCGTCTATGTTAATATGATCCTCGAAGGGGAGAAGGAAAAGAGGAAGGAGTTGGCGCATGCTTACATCACGACTCTCGCAGTTGAACAGCATTTCGACGATATGACTCCTGAACAGATCTGGGCCGCTGTTTTGGCGCAGATCGAAGAGAAGTCTAAGTCGGCAGATAGGGAAGTTGAGGTGATTGAGGTCGTTCGTCCGGTCGGAGAGAAAGCAGCCGATGACGCTGACCCTTGTCACGAACTTGTGCCGGTAACAGACGCGGATATCGATGCTGCAGCCAAGGCGAAGGAAGTCGCTGTCTTGGAGAGTTTACAGAAGCAACTCTCCGTCGGTTTGAAGGCGGGAGAAGGTAGCGGCGCCGACCGAGATGGCGAGAACAAAGATGATGCTGCTTAGGATTTCTTAGAATATTTGCATTTTATGTCTTTAAGTAAGTGATCGGGGATGTCAGATTGTTGACTCCCTTAGTAGGAAATATGTATTTTGGAATTTCATAATTTTATAATATGAATTTGGTACGATTGCGTAATTTCAATCTTTGTTTATATTTGCTGTGCGAAATTCAGCAATTCCTAGACCAAGTGTGATGAACTCGGTGCATATATACAACGTGCCTTTTAGCTCGGTTACAAATAAATCCGAGTTATGGGCTTTTTGATAAAAATGGATTCCGAGTTCCACATTGATCTTTCTTTTTTTTAATGAATTCGACTAATAGTGTAAGTCGGTATGCAAACTTATTAAGAATTTGCAGAACTTAACACATTCTATGCCGTGCATAAAACAAATAGGGTTCACCGAACTTCGTCAGAGTTCGATTATGAAGTGGCCCCAACCGAGTTGTTTATTTTTTATTCGGTGATTAGCGGGACCCGTCAAATCATGTTTGCTGAAGTGACGTGGACGATCTTCAACCCCAACCAAAGCATGCGTGGGATTTGGATAGATTACGGGGTATCAGCGAGACCGAGCTGTTGCTCGGATTTCAAAAGCGAAAGTTTTTTTGAACTTTCATTACATTAGAAAAGCATCTTGGTTTCCTCATAGAGGCAAAAAGAAGGTCCGTTCAAAAGGAGAATCGGTTATCCGACTCCGGACCATTCATTGGTAGAACTTCTTCAAGAATACAGCATTCCACGGGCATTGGTGTGGAGTTCCATCAGGATGAGCGAGTCGATATGCTCCATGGGGTAGGACTTCAATGGTCTGGAATGGTCCATCCCACTTCGGTTTAAGCGGACCGGGGTCAGGCCCCATTACGCGTTTGAGGACTAGATCGCCAATTCGAAATGATCGAGGTTTGAGTTTAGAATTGATATATCTTTCGCTTCTATGTTTGTAAGCAGCATTTTTAAGTTCGGCGCGAGTACGATGTTCTTCGAGCAGCATAATAACTCAAACATGTTAAAATATACATGACATGTTTACTAAAAATATCCTTGCTATGACCACCACCACATCATCGGCTCACGCTCCACGCTCGACACCGTCACCTGAAAAATGGTTAGTGGGGGGCGTGAGCATAAATAATCCACGTGCTCCGCCAGAACCGGCACTGAAATATACAGCTAATATAATAACATATCATGACATCGGCATATATGCAAGTACTTACTGAATCGGCAGAAGTGATGTGATGATGAACATTTTACTAACTGATTAAACATTCATCCAATAAATACTTACATCGACAAACTATCTATAGCTGCTACTTAACTGACTACCTATAACCGCCACTGCTCAGCTGACTGTCTATAATTTCTGCTCGACTGGATAACTATAACTGATGCTCAACTGACTGCTATAATGGGTGCTCGACTGGCATCGGCAACAAGATCATTAAGGAAGCCAGGTATCCGACGTGGGTCTCAAACCCAGTCCTTGTCAAGAAAAGCAATGGCCTTTGGAGGTTATGTATCGACTTTTCCGATTTGAATAAAGCGTGCCCGAAGGATAGCTATCCGCTTATTCACATAGATTATATGGTCGATGCCACCTCGGGACACGAGCTGATGAGCTTTATGGATGCTTATTCCGGTTACAATCAAATCCCTATGGATCCCGAGGACTCGGAGAACACCTCATTTTATTCCGCTGGGTCAAGACCTATTTTCTCGAAAGCTTTTAGCATTAAAATACTTGAGTAGGCCCCAGTATCAACCATGACACGGTGAACCGGGATGCCACATATTGGAACGGTGATCACGAGTGCGTCGGAATGAGGATGCGCAAAATGATTTGCATCTTCCATGTTGAAAGTAATGGGGCAGTTTCGGGCATTGAGAACGTCTCGCAGATCGGTGGTGAAAACATGCTTACCCGAATTATAAGCTTGTCGGGCGTAGGCTTTGACTTGTCGACGAGATGAGGTACTTCGGGAATTATTGGTATTCACTCGATGGACGGTAATTTGCATCGGACTAGGAGATCGGCTTCGTTTGCGTCCTCGGGAGTTTCCAGTTATTTTGGTGTTGATCGTTTTCGAGGTAAACATAAACACTTCTTTGTCTCCTTGCCGGATGCGTTTTGCATAGCACCTCGGTCCTCGTCTTCATCCTCATCATAAGGTTCAATTTGACGGCCCGATCCCCGTTTCTGTGGATCAGTGTTGCGATAAAACTTCCTGAGTTGTGGATGACCGATTAAACGCAACAAGGCAGCTAACAAACTCAAATATTCATCAGTGTTGTGCCCCGGTGATTTGTGATAATCGCAATATCGAGATTTGTCCAATTTTTCCTCGGGCATTCGAAGTGGTTTAGGATCGGGTAGGATGCCTTTCCCTTTGATCTCTTCATATATGGTGGCAGCCCCAGTTGAATACACGGTTTGATAACCGGATTTCACGTCAGAAGCATACTATTTTCGAGCTGCTCTAATTTCGGGGTCGTTGGCGTCTCCTCGGGGGTATCCTCTGAATTGAGCCTTGTTTTGTTTGTCAAAGGATTTGTTTTTCTTTTTCTCGTCGGTTCCCGACTTCGATGACTTCGGATTAAAATTAAAATCGGGGACCGACATGGCTTTCTCGGCAAGGATATGTTGTTGAGCTTGGGCAAGGAACTCCTGAAAGGTGTTCGGTTTATTTTGGCACAATGTCCAGCGGAAAATCGAGTTTGGTTTCAGCCCGGCGATAGCCATAACAAGCAGGGTTTCGGGATGACATGGCTCCATGTTTTGAACTCGGTCATTAAATCGAGCAATATAGTCCTTGACGCTTTCATCGTCTTTTTGAGTCACATTTGCAAGGGATTCTTTTGGAATCAGACAAACTTGGGCCCCAATGAAGTGAGATCGGAAAGCCGATCTCAACTGTTGCCACTTTCAAATAGAGTGAGGGGGCAAAGAGTGGTACCATTTTTGAGCTCGAGGCCCCAGAGTTAAGGAAAACATACGACACCGAAGAGCGTCCGAGGCTCCATGCAGGTCCATCAACGATGTGTAATGACCGAGGTGGGAGTCGGGATCCGAGGTCCCATCATACAATCTGATTTGAGGAACTTTGACTATCCCGAGTACAGGTTCCGAAGTGAGCTCAAGCGTGAGGGGGGAATTGGCTTCCAGTTATACTTGCGCCGAGGTCGAGGCCCGTCGAGGAGGATCTTCGGGCATCCTTTGTCGATTCTCCAATTCGGCGATCCGTCGTCGCAATGTTTCAAGTTCAGAGGATTCTTGGCGAGCTCGATTTCTTTCAATTTGTTGACGAAGATCGGTCTGCCCCGGGTTGGAGGGAATTCGGTGTCGCGCATGAGGTGGTGAACGTCGTGAATGTCCAGATTGACTCTCGACGGTTTCTTCACGAGGAATCACAAGGGGAGTACGCGCAACGTCGGCGTGACGTGGGGTTTGTTCCGAGTGCGGATGCGACGTTCGACTGCGAGGTTGAGACGTGGCGTAAGAGGTTGTTCTGCTGCCGTCTTGTCGCCGGTAGAATTTGTGGATTAGCAGGAGTCGTGGGTATTATCGAATGTCCTGGTGCAGTCGTTGATGTTCCAGGGATTGTTTGAGCCATCAGAGTGGCAAACCCACGTGCGAACTCTGGATTTTGGAATAGAACAGTGTAATCTGGTATGTTAGGGACCGCCGCTTGTTGACTGGCGGATTGAGCGGCACTACGACTGTGGCCATCTCGCGATGTGTGACCACGATGAATGAGACATAGTAGCAGTGATTGATGTGGGTGACAAAACAAGAATCGGAGATTAACCTCAAATAACTTATGAGGCCCTCCTTCTAGCGCCAAACTGTTGTTATGCGATTGTTAACAACGATCTGATGATAGATTTACTTGAAGATTATTAGTGATTTGAACGTAAAGTATGTATGAAATACTCAACAATGGCCCCGGTCCGAGGTGAACCGAGGTGAAAAGCTTCTGTGAGCTGTTTCGTGTTTCATCATAAAGAAGTTTTTGTTCGGGAATCGAATCCCGTACAAGTATGATGAGCTTGCTATTTATAGTAACTTTTTGAGATACATATCGAGATTCATTGCTTTTTCCATAAAGCTACTTTTGGTGGGCGGCAGGATCAGCGGGTCCCACTTGAATGATAGCAGATCTCGTAGTTTGTGAGAATGGCGTGTAGGCGCCTTGTCACATGCTTAGGAGGTGACGACCTCGGTTCATGTTGATCTCGGTTGGGATGATCTCGGCTGGCAGTGATCACTTCGGTCTTCTATGGTTATACCGGTTTGTCATGCGAACCGGGGTGACTTCGGATCATGTCGGTGTAAGTGTTAAGTTGCCTAAGACGTTGTTCGAGGCTCTTAACAGTGAATTACCGAGTCGGATGATAACAGACATAAACATAAAACTTACATGATATTGACAATCAAAATTTGAGTACAATTTATTTCTAAGATATATATTTTTTTTTCCAATTCAGTGATTGCAAAAACGAAAAAAATAAAAAAATAAAAAAAAATTAAAAAAAAACAAAAATTTAAAGGCGTGTGTCACACGACATACTCGGTTTGAGTTTTCAAACCCTTAATAAAACTCGGCTGTAACATATAAAACCCTCATCAAAAACCTTTGTCAAAGATGTTGCTCTAAATACAAGACTATCTCTATCTTCTTTTCTTTTCCTCTGAAGGGATGCCGATTTTTTTTACTCCTATTCTTACGTCGAGGGAACCTCTACCAGTACCCATGCCTGATAAGACTGATATCCCACCATCAATAGTGAGCCAGCCACCGCCTCCTCGATGCCGCCCAGGTCAAGAAGAACGGAATACGAAGGCTGAACCCTTCAAATTCCCGGTTCAACCCGTTCACCATGTTAGTTTAGGTTATGTTACATATACATAGAATCTCTATTCATTCTATTAATTTGCGGTATTTCGATCACCATTGTTTTATTTTTTTCTTGTAATTTATAATATTACAAGTATATTAATTTTTCTATCTAATCTATTAAATTATATGAGATTCGTTATGACGTTGTGAATTGCAATATGAATTATAGAAAATTAGTTTGGTGCAATTATTGATAAAATCACATGATATTTTTGTATTCTTTGAATAAATGATATTTGGTATATGGCTCGTTACAAAATGAAGATAAAATGATCATAGGAATCTGTTATTACTGTTGAGATATCAATTCTATTATAGTATTGTGATAGTTATTGTAACACCCCACCTACTATTACTAAAAATCAGAGTAAATATTTCGCGCTATAATCGGAAAACACTGATTTAATTTTTGAAAAATCTTATTAAATTTTTCAAAATACTTTAACTTTAATCTGCGGGATGCTTCTACTCAACTTTGAACTTTATCTTTTTATCTATTTAAACTATCACGCATGCGACCAAGTAAAATTCATTCTGAAATTACGATCATGAACAATACCAGAATAACACATGCAGAATCTAAGAGTCTGACATCTGAAATAATAGTCTGAAATCTGAAACACAAATCTGAAATACGAAACACAAGTTCTGAAATACGGAAGCAAATACAAGTTCAAACATCACACATAAGCATCAAACAAACACAAATAATTCGAACATGTTCAGTTATACCGCATGACACGCTTTAACAAAATATCCTGTAGCTTGACCACCACCACATATCAGCTCACGCGCCACGCGGGACTCCGTCACCTTAAAAATGGTTAGTGGGGGCGTGAACATAAATAATCCACGTGCTCCGCTGAAACCGACACTAAATATTCATCACATTTAATCACAAATCATGAAATCAAGATATATATAAAAACAAATCGACTAACTATGGGACTATCGATAATCGGTATTCATGTGCACACTCTAGACGTCCCCTCCTACAAAATCCAGCCTGAGCAATATGCACCACACATCTGGATGCTTGAATTAGGTTGGCCACAATGCACCACTCATCCAAGTCATAACTCGCATCTGACATCT
>CACSLK010027773.1:8348093-8371304 GCA_902706635.1 Striga hermonthica
GTTTGAGTTTTCAAACCCTTAATAAAACTCTCGACTGTAACATATAAAACCCTCATCAAAAACCTTTGTCAAAGATGCTGCTCTAAATACAAGACTATCTCTATCTTCTTCTTTTTCCTCTGAAGGGAATGGCGATTTTTTTTACTCCTTTTCTTACGTCGAGGGAACCTCTACCATTACCCATGCCTGATAAGACTGATATCCCACCATCAATAGTGCGCCAGCCACCGCCTCCTCGACGCCGCCCAGGTCAAGAAGAACCGAATATGAAGGCTGAACCCTTCAAATTCCTGCTTCCACCCATTCACCAGGTTAGTTTAGGTTATGTTACATATACATAGAATCTCTATTCATTCTATTAATTTGCGGTATTTCGATATTGAATAATATGCAGCAGATTTACTACTGGAGGAGGAGTAAAAGAAAGAGTCTAACAACATGCATAGAATCTCTACCTGATGAGCTGTTGATTGAAGTCCTCGCTCGTATCCCAGGCTCCCAGCAAGAGATTTACGAGGCAAGGCTTGTTTGCCGCAAATGGTACAATATCATCCACACCCCTGATTTCATGTCCGCCAACTTACACCACTCCACTTATGGTCTCCTATTCAAATCCAAGAAGAGGGAATCGGTTTTGATCCTCCCTCGAAGGGAAGGGGTCGGGGTCGAGATGACCCAGTTGAGTTACAAACGTAGGTGTGTGGTGACTAGTAGTTGTAATGGATTGTGGTTAGAGACTAATATGAAAGAAAAGGGACGCAAACTTTTCGTCATAAATCCCACGACGGGCCAAATTGTTGGTCTCCCTACGTGTGTCGGTAAAGTTTCGGAAGGAAAATATGCAATGGCTTACTCACCGGCTTCCATGGAGTACAAAGCGGTTATATACTATCCTCCTGCACGAACCCATCCCCGTCCCGCTACTTTTCAGATATTAACCGCTGGAGTTGATAAAAAATGGAGGAATGTTGATTTGGGACTCATATCATCGGAGGAGGCACTTGAGGCATTCCAGAGTATTCCGTTGGTTACTGAAGGTTTCATTCATTGGTACTGTACCTTTTTCCTCCATGTCTTGACTCTTAATGTGGAGACCGAAACTATTACAAAGACTCCTGCTCCTCTCCTGACTCTTGGGAGTCAAAGCATTATTTACTTATCAGCCGGAAAATATCTGACGTTATTAAGTCATTACGGGCAGTGCTCGTGGCAGGTTTGGGAGCTGAGTCGACCGGAAACAGGGGAATGGAGAAAGAAGGCCCATTTTTGCTTGGAGGTTCACAAGGAAAGATTTGAGATATCAGGTGTCGTACCCAAAGATTTTTTTCTCCCCGTAGGGTGGGTCAAGTACCCAGAGTTGTTGGCCATGAGAGTTAGCGGTAACACGAATGCGGCTTTCGTGTACAATCTTGTTACGCAAGAAATCGATGAAATCGGGCTACCTTGCCATATTGGTTGTTACAGAATTGCGGTGCATAAGAGTAGTTTGGAGTGGTTGGATGCAGTTAAGGTCAAGCCTACTCGACGACTGGTATCTAAATGATTATTACTGAGGAAGAATTTATGCTGTGGAAACTTTGGTTCTTCTTTTTTTTGTTTAGGATTCAGATTTGAAACTTTTTTTTTTTTTAGTCCGGGTTAATTTTAAAAAAATTCAACAAATAAATTAGGTCAAAATGAGTCTTTTTTATTAACCAAGATTAAATTTGAAAAAATTGAATGATTAGTTTGTGAGATTTTGATTTCAAGTTATGAAATCCGGCTATGAAATCTTGATTTTCAAGCTAAAATCCAAGGTAAAATTTCGAACAAATCAAATAAGCGAGTAGTAGAAATGTAAAAGGTACCGTGCTAAAATTGTAGCAAAGTACACTTATTAGTATAAAATCATTTACCATTTGAAATTGCTTAGTACAATATTATATTTAATTGTCAGGATTTTGGAAGTTCATATTATTGCTAATCGTTTATTCTGTTTTTGTTGGTTTTGATGTTCCTTCACTTCTTTCTTTTTTTTTTCGAAACGATAGGAATATTATAGATTAAGATGCACAACTGTGCAAAAAAGCAGCCCATGGCTGAATATTACAACCAGGAACTAGAAACTGGGAGAACGGATCGAAAGACCGCCTACAGCCTCGCTAACCACGCTAAAAAAAAAAACACACGACTCATAACTAAAAGACATCAACACACCAACTACGAACGCTCCCCACAGGAAGATAGAATGTCCCCCCACAGGGGAATCAGTATCGGGGCCGACGACCCATACCTAAAACACGATCCTACCTAGCAACACAACAGACACACAACACATAAAACTCCCCACGGGAGAATAGGATCGATCTCCAAGGAATAATACCCGCACACAGTCGGGATCACAAAGGCTAACGGCCCAAACCAAAAAAACAAGACCAAAAATATCACAAAACACATACTCAAAACACATAATCAAAACAGACGAAAACTAAAACGAGAAAACTATAAATCAATAGAGAATGCCCTTCCTTAGCCAACCAACGAGCCCAAGGCAGCAGAGAAACAATCGATCCAAAAGAGCCCAAGCCCGAGGACCGCCCGACCACAGCGAGTCGGCGGTCCGGCCAGCCAGTGAACTGGCCGATTCAGATCGGTTACTTGAGCGGTTCAGGACTCAGTGACCCGGTCATAGTTCAGTCAAGTTCAGTCAGTTCAATCAAGTTCAGTCAAGTTCAGTCAGTTCAGTCAGTTCAGTTCAGCATTTCAGCTAAGTTTTCAGTTCAGTCAGTCCAGTATAGCAATACCAGTTCAGTAATCCCATTTCAATTCAGATTTATCAAACCCGAGATTATTTCAGTAAATCTAGTTAAATATTACAGTTCGAGTCGAGCATCTTAGCAGTTATTTTCAGGAAGTCTGAGCATAGTACTTAGTGTTTGTTTATTTATATTTTTCCAGTTTGATCAGCAGCAGCACTTACAAACCACCAGTTCAGGTGGGTACTCAGACTGAGTATTACATTGAGTATAATTACAGCTATCATGTCAAGGTATGTATATCCAGTCCCACTTAGAATGGTGGCCGGTTCAGGTGCCCTAAATCCATTCTGAGTTCTAGTGGCATAATTTGCCCACTAGGGTGTGCACATGGTTCCGACGGAGTTTATTATAGCCGACAGATATCTGATCCAGTAGCAGTTTATACTGTTGATCAGCCAGTCATGGACATAGACACAGATTATATATATATATATATACCTATGATCATGATATCGCAATTAGTATTACTGTTTTATTTCAGTATGAGTTTCTGCAGAGCACAGTGGCTTTTAGTGCTCACGCCCCCAATATATTATCTTTTTCAGGTCACAGGGTCGGTCCAGAGGAGTGAGCTGAGCAGGTGGTCGTGGGTTAGACTTCACGTCAGTTTGCAGACTTGTTCTGTATATATTTTGCCACGTTTTTACTTCTGCTGACACTTTCAGTTTCATTCAGACTTGCATGTTGATTCTCAGATTTTGTTCCGATTTACCGGTCGGATTTTGTACAGTATTACATGCTAGTTTGACTAAATATAATCTGTTTTCTTAACGGTTTAATTTAGGAAGATAACGGGTTTTTTTAGAAAAGAAAGGTTTTTCAGTAGCATCCCGAATCACGATTTCGCATATTAATAAGTATTTTTAGAAAAGATTTTGCGAAAATTTGACTCTGATTTTAATAAGATAGCGGGGTGTTACAGGAAGTGTCTATTCTAGTTTCTAATGTTTTTCGTGTTGTTGTAAGTGTTTGTTTTAGTGTGAGTGTGTTTTTTCGCACTTGGTGGAATTTAGTCCTTTTTCTAATTTTCTTGTTGCTTAGTTTTGTGCTTATTCTTCTTTTCGGAAGTTTTTATTCTCCACTAGTGGGAGCGGTATAGTTTGTTGTATTATGAGTGACTTAGTGGAGTAAGATCTAGACTACACTTGTGTACTAATTCTCTCAGTAGATTTAGTTAAATGACTGTTTGACTAATTCTAGCTGGTATTTAGATGTATTTATTTGTTTTAATTTATATATCTTAGTTTAAAAAAAAATGGTATAAATAATTTCATCTAGATATGTCGTTCGTTTAATTTAAATAGTTTTGTAGTGATTTCGTGACCAATAGATTCGAACTTCTATCTCAATCACGTCAAGTAACTTCTACTTGTTATCCAGTCTTCTATATAACCTTAATAATTTACCATTATTTTTCAAGTAACATCAAGTCACATTTTTCAATATTACCATTATTTATCACTAACAAAACTCAAATGTTGGTCAATTAAAAATCCAATACGGCAGATTATGTGTAAATGAAAAATATTTTATAACTTGTTATAAAACCAGCTTCTCTTAGTCAAGAGATCAATATATCCATGAACATGCCCCCAACATCACAATTATCAGGAACCAGAATTGGGGCAACAGTTATGAAAGAAGTAGAGCAAACATTAATAATACTATGATCAATAAGCCAACGTCTCATGCCGGAATTTCACGTCTCAAAAGTCATGCTCTCAGCCTCCTTTCTTACAGATTCGAGAGCACAGAAGAGAGGTATTGCTCACCAAAGCTCAGGAAAATGATCTGCAATCGATGTCATGAAAACATGCTATGGTCGATGGTTGAGATTATTTCTAGAAATTACTAATTAATGCCGAATTAACCCAGCAAGCTAGAAACCTCTAAAATAGGTAAGTCGAATCTGAGTACACTGAAGTTCCCTTTTTTCACTATTTGTCTTAGATGTTTCCCTTCTGTATGTAGATTTTTTTATAATCACATTACTCTACTTTCAGTTACAGATCACTTAAGAATCTGAGTCTTGAATCGCTTGCATACTGTTAGAATATATAATTCATTTAACATTATTCTTTTATTCATTGTATTCCATATATGTAAAAGTGCTGTTATATAAAACACACTTCTTATGTATTTAGGAGTAGCATTTTTGGTCCATGTATAAATAGCTGAAACCCTAGAACTCTCCTCACTTTTTCGGTTTTACATCACAGAAGCTGTTCTTTTCCTCTTGGTGCTCTTTCATTTTTCTCTGTATTTGTTCTTCAAATCTGTTCTTCAGATTTTATCATGGTATCAATCGCTTGGGTATTTGATCGATTCTGTATTTCCGCTGCACTCTACTATCTGTTTTTCTGAAAATCGCGTCTCGCGATTCTGTAGATCTGAATATCTGGTCGATAAACCCTAGTTCTGTGCTTGTTCTGCCTCGATCTGTACTAATCTCTTGATTCTAAATCGATTTAGTACCAGATCCTTGTAGACTTGTTCGAGATCTTTGGTTTTTCTGTTGTTTCACGCAAATCTCGATGACGAACCCTACTGATGATCCGATCTCGCCATATTTTGTTCACGCCAGCGATAATCCGAGCGCCTTGATCGTTGCCGAGCAGTTTACCGGCGACAACTATGTTTCCTGGTCCCGTGCTGTGTCTATGGCTCTCAGTGTGAAGAATAAACTCGGTTTCATTGATGGTACACTTTCTGTCCCTAATCCTACTCAGAATCCTACTGAGTCTCTTGCCTGGGTACGTGCTAACAATCTCGTTCTCTCTTGGCTTCTAAACTCTGTCAGTAAGGAAATTCGCCAATCTCTTCTATTTTTCACTGTTGCTCATGATGTTTGGGTTGAAATCAAAAATCGATATGTATTGTCTAGTGGTCCGTGTGTTTTTCAACTTGAAAAATCATTGAGTTCTATGGATCAGGGTTCCCAATCTATCACCCAATATTATAATTCTTTCAAGAGTCTTTGGGATGAGTACATCACGTATAGGCCTATTTTTCGATGTCACTGTGGTGCCTTGAATAACTGCACTTGCAATATCTTTGATAACATGTTTACTGCTCAACAGAATGATTCAGTCATGAAATTTCTTATTGGTCTCAATGATTCTTACTCATCTCTGTGCAGTCATTTCTTGCTGTCCTCTCCTTTGCCTAATCTGTCTAAGGTCTATTCCTTATTGCTTCAGGAGGAAAGTCAAAGAAATATTACTGTTGCATCTAAGCCTTTTGACTCTGTAGCCATGGCTGTTCAATCTAACACTCAGTCTTCTTTCAAATTTAACAAACCTCCTTTTAACAAAGATAGAAAGAAACTGAAGTGCACTCATTGTGGTTATAATCATCCTTTTGAAAAATGCTATCAAGTGATAGGTTATCCTGATTACTGGAAAGGCCCTAGAGGTCCTCGAGTTCACCCTGATCATCACTCTGCTAATTCAGTGTCTGTCACCACTAATAACAATGCTCATTCTGTTACTGCTGTTGATAATTCTTCTACTACAAATTCCCTTACTGACAATCTCTTTCATGAGTTCTTAGAGTTTAAAAAGTCTTTTGAGAACAAACAGGGAGTTGGAATTGTCCATCACCCTATTGTTGCATCTGCAACCATAAACCCAGAGCACTCAGGTAATCAGCTTGCCTCCTCATTGTTTAACAAATATACCTGGATACTTGACACTGGTGCATCTGATCATATGGTGTGTGACTTCACACTTTTTACATCTTCCCCCACCCCTGTGAATATAAAAGTGAATTTGCCTAATGGACAAAGTGCATGTGCTAGTCATATAGGACATATCACTCTTGCACCTAACTTGATTTTGCATAATGCCCTATTTGTACCATCATTTACCTTCAACCTCATCTCTGTTTCAAAATTAACTATTTCAAACAATTGCAAAATCAGTTTCTACTCTACCTATTGCAACTTGCAGGAGCTGAACAACAAAACAATGATTGGTTTTGCTGAAGCTAAAAGTGGCTTATACCATCTAAAGCTTGACAGCAATAATCATAATTTTTCTTGTAATTCATCTTTTTCTGATAATTCTAATGCCATTGTTTGGCACAATAGACTTGGACACTTATCTTTTCATAAACTAGTTCAGCTTCCTTTGTCTTTACACAAAAACATTGTAACAAATCATTCACCATGTGATATATGTCATTTCTCAAGACAAAAGGCTATGCCTTATTCTGTAAGTTCCTCTATTGCATCTACTCCTTTTGAGTTAATACATTGTGACATATGGGGCCTTTTCTCAGTCCCATTCTATGCTGGCCACAGGTATTTTCTTACTATCCTTGATGATTTCAGTAGAACTACTTGGGTTTATCCATTACTATCCAAATCTGATACAAAACATCATATCATGCATTTTTACAACATGGTGAAAACCCAGTTTCAATTGCATATTCAAAACATCAGAACTGACAATGGCTCAGAATTTTTCATGAAAGATTTTTTTCATCAAACTGGAATTGTTCACCAAACTAGTTGTGTTGAAAACCCTCAACAAAATGGCAGAGTTGAAAGAAAACATCAACATCTTTTGCAAGTAGCTAGAGCAGTCATGTTTCATGCTAATTTACCTCTTATTTTTTGGATAGACTGTGTCTTAGCTGCTGTGCACATTATCAACAGAACACCTTCATCTGTTTTACACAATAAAACACCCTTTGAACTTCTTTACAGAAAACCTCCTACATATGATCATTTTAAAACCATTGGGTGTCTGTGTTATGCTTCCACAATTCAATCTCACAGATCCAAGTTTGATAAAAGAGCCTCAAAATGCATATTACTTGGTTATCCTCTAGGTTGTAAGGATGATCAATAAATTCAGTAGGGGGAAGAGGGAATAGATTATCAGATAATGAGTGAGTAGAGAACATGTCTTCCAAAATGCATATATTAATTTCCAGAAATGTGATCTTCTATGAGTCTGTGTTTCCCTATAAAGACATGTTCTCTACTCACTCATTATCTGATAATCTATTCCCTCTTCCCCCTACTGAATTTATTGATCATCCTTACTCTTCACATACCATCCCTTCATCTGTTCATGATATACCATCCTCACCTTCTCATACCATACCTTCTTCCACTACTATTCCTCAATCATCCTCACCTCCACAGTCTTCTCCAAATCATACAATACCTTTATCTACACCTTCATGTCCTACAGACATAACTGCTATCACTCCACCTCTTAGGAGATCTACTAGACATAGGCAACCTCCTTCCTACTTACAAATATACAACCATTCTTTACCTGCTTCTTTTTCTAATGCCTCTGTTTCTAATTCACAGACTATCACATCTGGAAATATTATTCATCCTTTATCAAAACACTTGTCTACTGACAGACTTCATCCATCTCATTCCTGCTTTACAGCTTCTATTAGTCTTATTAAAGAGCCAAGATCATATAAACAGACTGTTTTAGATCCTAATTGGCAAAAGGCTATGCATGCTGAAATTACTGCACTTGAAAAAACAAATACTTGGGTTCTTACAGATCTTCCCCCTGGTAAGCATTGCATTGGGTGTAAGTGGGTGTATAAGGTAAAGTACAACTCAGATGGCACCCTAGGTAGGTATAAAGCTAGATTAGTGGCTAAGGGTTATACTCAAGAGGAGGGCATTGATTATTTTGATACTTTCTCCCCTGTTGCCAAAATCACCTCTGTGAGATTACTCTTAGCTATTGCATCTGTTAAAAATTGGTTTCTTTATCAGCTTGATGTAAATAATGCATTCCTGCATGGTGATCTTGATGAGGATATATACATGACCCCTCCCCCTGGTTACATTGATTCTAATTCTACCAAAGTTTGCAAACTTGTTAAAAGTCTTTATGGCCTTAAACAAGCCTCTAGACAGTGGTTTCATAAACTTACTTCTTGCTTACTAAACTTTGGTTACACTCAGTCCAATTCTGACTTCAGTTTGTTCATCAAAAATAAACCAGGTTCTTTTACTGCTTTGCTTGTTTATGTTGATGGCATCATACTTGCTGGTGATGATTTGCATGAAATTGACTCTGTTAAATCTCATTTGAATAATCTGTTTACTATCAAAGACCTTGGTAAGCTTAAATACATGCTTGGAATTGAAGTTGCTCAGTCTGATAAAGGCATTCATCTCTGTCAAAGGAAATATGCTTTAGACATTTTGCATGACACTGGTTATTTAGATTCCAAACCTGCTCAAACCCCTATGGATTCTAATTTAAAGCTTACTTCTGCATGTTCTGATAGTTCTCAGTTTGTTGATGCAAAATCTTATAGACAGTTAATTGGCAGATTACTTTACTTAACTATAACTAGACCTGATCTTTCTTATTGCATTCAAGCACTTAGTCAACATCTCACTGCCCCTACTCAGCAACATCTGACAGCTGCACATAGGGTGCTCAGGTACATTAAATGCACAGTTGGACAAGGTATTTTCTACCCTCGAACTTCTTCTTTATCCTTACATGCTTATTCAGATAGTGATTGGGCTGGTTGTATAGATACTAGAAGAAGTATTTCTGGTTTTGCTTTCTTTCTTGGTAATTCCCTTATTTCATAGAAATCTAAGAAACAACAAACTGTCAGCAGATCATCTGCTGAATCTGAGTATAGGGCTCTTGCTTCAGCAGCATGTGAAGCTCAATGGTTGCTTTATCTCCTTGCTGATTTTAATATTGCTCATTCTATTCCCATAACTATTTTTTCAGATAGCAAATCTGCAATAGCTTTAGCTCATAATCCTGTTCAACATGAGAGAACCAAGCATATAGAGATAGACTGTCATCTCATCCGGGAAAAACTGGCACAAGGAAAAATTGGACTGCAATTTGTTCCCTCCAAAGACCAAGTAGCAGATATCTTTACCAAACCCCTTGGTGTTCAGGCTTTCAGAACCATTGTATCCAAGATGAGCATGCTTAACATCCACGCTCCTCTTGCGGGGGGGTGTTAGAATATATAATTCATTTAACATTATTCTTTTATTCATTGTATTCCATATATGTAAAAGTGTTGTTATATAAAACACACTTCTTATGTATTTAGGAGTAGCATTTTTGGTCCATGTATAAATAGCTGAAACCCTAGAACTCTCATCACTTTTTCGGTTTTACATCACAGAAGCTGTTCTTTTCCTCTTGGTGCTCTTTCATTTTTCTCTGTATTTTGTTCTTCAAATCTGTTCTTCAGATTTTATCACATACTAAATCCTATTTTGTACACTTATGTTGTCTTGTGACAAAGGGCCTATCTACTATGGAAATGTTAAATATCACATTACTACATTCAGAAACTCGGGTGTTTTGAAGTTTTCTTTTCATAAAGCTTCAAATAAATAGGGAACAAAGAGAGAAGTATTTAGAAAAGAGATCACAATCAATTTTGATGAGAAAGGAGTAGACTTACAACAATAAGTTTTCCAGCATTTTCAGGTTGCTTAGCAACATTAATTTCAGCAGTTGCTGCTACACGACTCGGATTAAGATGCATATTATGGAAATGCTGCAAATGTTTAAACTAAAAAGACTGGACAAGTATTGTTATAACTTACCAATGGGTCGAAACCCATTGTTGAGCACTTTTTTAACAGTGACATCACTGAGCATGGCTATATAATTTTCTTGGCCCGAACAATGAAAATGTAGATATAGACATTTCTCGCAAAGAAATGGGAAAGGACCCTCAGTCGTGGAGTGTTAGCATGACAAGACGATACTTAAATCATGTCAGAAACCTAAGTCTTCATCGTCTGATTCCATTGATTCCATATATTCGTGGAAGACAATCTAACATATCTCAGATCCTCGATCAAATGATGAAATTCTCTCGACTGATTCTGCTAAGCAGTGTATTTCCATCCTCTCCAGGACTTTAGCATTCTTCAAGAGATATCTAACCATGTCGAGTTCATGCTCTGTTCTGTCCAATTCATGAATTTGTACTATTTTAAGATGTGACGAAAGGCAATTAGGCACTTGGAGGGGAGCCGCCAGCCAGCGCTTTTGAATAAAATAAGCCTGACAATGAAACAGAAAGGTAAACATGGAAATGTCAACCTTAAATATGAATAAAAAGAAAATGCTTACCCTAGAGATAATAAGGACTTTAAGTTTATCAGCCTTCTCTAGGAAATATGAGAGAAACCACCCTTCGACACTCAATTCGAGTTTTGTTAAATTGTGAAGCTTCAAGACTGAATTGGCCAGCAAGCATTTAGGAGGCAACAGCTGGAGGGGTACATGTTCTCGGTCTTGTATGACCTGATGATGAAACAAAAGAAAACAAATGCATAACAAGCCCGGACCATCAATAATTTATCATCTGCTAGTTCTACCAAACATAGTCATAAGCATACACGTTGTGAAAATACAGACAAAACAATCAGACTAACATTAAGGACTTGAAGAGTGTTAGCCTTCTCCACGAAATATGAGATGCAACACCAATCACCATTCACCATGAGTTTGGCTAAATTGTGAAACTTTATGTTCAAATAGACAGTGTTCGAGTCAGGAACCTGCAGGAAAACAAAGATTACAAAAAAGAAAAAGAAAAAGGAGATGGAGAAAAACAAGTTTTACCTTCCCCCAACAGCAAGCACATAAGCTCATTTCTTTTACACTAGAGAACCTACCCACAGATTCTACCAGAGAACGGGAATAAGGATTGTCCTTCACAATTGGCTCGACAGGATCAGCAACAATATGTGCTTCAATCAAAGAGTCCATCGACCCAACCGAGAAATTATAGGGCTTAATATAATATAGATGTTAGAATATATTTTGTATATATGGTTATAATATATTTTGTATATATATTGTAAAATTAGATTTAGGCTCATTATGTTCCTATATATATGTGTACATGTCTTTTGAATAATATAGAATATATTTTTCTCAAATTCTAACATGGTATCAGACTAGGTTTAAGGTCCCAAATAGAGTTTTGGTTCGTCGATCTTCTACAGTGCCCACCGGTTCTCACCTCCCATACCAAGGGGTCCGCCGTCTCGAGACGAGTCTTCGCCGACCGGAACCACCCAGATCGGCCGCGCGTGCAGCTCCCACGCGCCGACTTTGTCCGGTAGCGCCGTGAGCTTCTGGCGGCGCGTGTGGTTCACCTACTCAGCTGTTTGCCGCCGTCTTTCAGCCGCCGACTCCTGTCGACGTCGGCTACCTTGTGGTGTGCTCGGATTTGGTATTCGTGAACTTTCTAATTTCGGCCTTTTACTGCTATTTTATCCGGTTTGTGATCCAGTTCGTGATTTTCTTTTGTCTTCGTACTGTTGCTGGTTGCTGGTGCTTCTTTATTTTTTGGATATGGATTCTTCTATGGTGGTCTGCCACATTTGCCATGTTCAGGGTCATATTGCTCCATTTTGTCCTACGGTGGTATGCCATATTTGCCATGTTCGGGGTCATATTGCTACATATTGTCCAGCCAGATCACACCGTTCGAGAGGTTCATTCTCTCGACATCATGGGTCTTCCTCTACCGCCACTTCTTCTGTTACAGCGGCTGTCACTACTGATCCTCAGCATTCGTCTTACACTCTTCAAGACATAGAGGCTATTCTCAAACAGGTTCTTCTTTCCAATTCCTCTATGTCTGCTACCGGAGGTAAATCACATTGGTATTTTGATTCTGGTTGTTGCAATCACATGACCTCTAGCCCGCAGCTTTTGTCTTCCTCGTCTTCCGTAACCTCTTTATCTCCTATACATACTGCTAATGGTACTCTTATGAATGTTACTCACACTGGTTTGATTTCTTCCCCTTCCTTGCATCTTCCCGACACATACTGCATTCCTGACTTGGCCTTGAATCTTATTTCTGTTGGTCAACTGGTTGACCAAGGTCTTAATGTTATATTTTCATCTTCTGGTGTTCAGGTTCAGGATTCACAGACGGGACAGCTTCTCGGGAAAGGTCGCAAGACGGGCCGGTTATTTGAGCTTGAGTCACTTCATGTCCCTCGTTCCTACGCTTTTTCTGCTTCTGCCACCGATAGTAAGTCTAGTTTCCAGTGGCATCTTCGTCTTGGGCATGCGTCTTCGAATAAAGTTCATTCTTTATATAATAAGGGTCTTTTGGGTTCAGGTCATTTTGAGTCTTTTAGTTGTCTTCATTGCAAACTTGGGAAACAACCGGCTCTTTCTTTTTCTGATAGTTTGTCAACTGCAGATAAACCTTTTGGTTTGGTACATTCTGATATTTAGGGTCCTTCTCCTGTTGCTTCTCTGAGTGGTTTTCGGTATTTTGTTATTCTTGTTGATGATTTTTCTCGTTTTACCTGGATCTATTTTCTCAAAAATCGTTCTGAGTTGTCCAGCATATATGTTCAATTTGCTAAAATGATTCTTACACAATTTTCTTGTCCTATAAAGGTCTTGCGTACTGACAATGCTCTTGAGTACAAAGATTCTACTTTTTTGAAATTTCTTTCTGATCAGGGCACCTTAGTTCAACGTTCGTGTCCATATACTTCCCAACAAAATGGACGAGCTGAACATAAGCACCGTCACATTCTTGATACTGTTCGTGCTCTTCTTCTTTCTGCTCAGTGTCCTGATCGTTTTTGGGGTGAGGCAGCCTTGACTGCTGTTTATGCTATCAATCGGTTACCCTCATCAGTCATTAGGGATGTCAGTCCTTTTGAGAGGTTGTACGGTCAGTCTCCTGATTATACTCAGTTACGTCCTTTTGGTTGTGCTTGCTTTGTTCTCCTTCCGTCCCATGAGCGGACCAAATTAGAACCCCGAGCTCATCTGTGTTGTTTTTTGGGTTATGGGGTAGAACACAAAGGATTTAGGTGTTGGGATCCGATTTCTAATAGGTTGCGTATCTCGCGTCATGTTACCTTTTGGGAGCATACTACTTTTTCCTCCTTGTCTAAGTTCCACATTCCGTTTGATTCGGCATCTCCTTTATTCATGTCTATTACTTAGATCTTTTTCCAGATACAGATACAGGTTCTGACTCTCAGCTCATTGACACGCCTGCCATGCCTCCGTCTTCTGAAGTGGCTCCACCTGTGCATCCCGAACTGACGGTTCGTAATGAGCCCTCTTCTGGTTCTGTACTTTTGCCAGCTATTGATCAGCGACGGTCAACTCGTGTAAGTCGTCCCCCTTCTCACTTACTTGATTATCATTGTTATTCGGCCATATTATCTCATCATGGGCCTAGGTCTTTTCGTGAGGCGAGTATTGATCCATTGCGGCAACAAGCTATGGTTGAGGAATTGCAGGCCTTAGACAAGACTCATACTTGGGATCTAGTTGATCTACCTGCTGGCAAGAAACTTATCGGATGCAAATGGGTTTACAAGATCAAAACAAATTCAGATGGGTCTATTGAGCGCTACAAAGCTCGTCTTGTTGCTAAGGGGTACTCACAGGAGTATGGCATAGATTATGAAGAGACATTTGCACCGGTTGCTCGTCTTACAACTGTACGCTGTTTACTTGCAGTTGCTGCAGTTCGTCGATGGTCTCTTTTACAGTTAGATGTTAAGAATGCCTTCTTGCACGGTGCATTATCTGAGGAGGTTTACATGACTCCTCCTTCTGGGTTCTTGTCCTCTGGGAAGGTTTGTCGTCTGCGCCGAGCTTTGTATGGCTTGAAACAAGCGCCTCGTGCCTGGTACGCCACGTTCAGTTCTGCATTGTTTCAGTTTGGTTTCACTACGAGTGATCACGATTCTGCCCTATTTCTTCGGCGCTCTTCATCTGGGATCATTTTTTTGTTGCTCTATGTTGATGATATGATCATCACGGGGGATGATGTTTCGGGTATTTCCGACTTACAGGATTATCTTCGACAGCATTTTGAGATGAAGAGTTTGGGTCGTCTTCGCTATTTTCTGGGTCTTGAGATTTATAATTCCTCTGATGGCTTCTATTTGTCTCAAGCCAAGTATGCCTCTGATCTTCTTGCTCGGGCCGGTCTCACTGATTGCCAAACAGCTTCCACACCTCTTGATTATGATATTCGTCTTACTCCATTGGATGGTTCTCTTCTTGAGGATCCTACGATATATCGCCAGCTCGTTGGGAGTTTGATATATTTGACTGTCACTCGGCCAGATATAGCTCATGCTGTTCATATTGTGAGTCAGTTTATGGCTGCTCCGAGAACCACGCATTATTCTGCTGTGTTGCACATCCTTCGCTATGTGAAGGGCACCGTATTGCATGGTTTACATTTCTCGGCCAGTTCTTCCTTGTCCCTTAGCGGCTACTCTGATGCAGATTGGGCTGGAGATCCTACCGATCGTCGCTCCACTACCGGGTATTGCTTCTTCTTAGGTGATTCACTTGTCTCTTGGCGCAGTAAGAAGCAAACCTTGGTTTCCCGTTCGAGTGCCGAGTCTGAGTATCGTGCTCTTGCTGATTCCACCGCAGAGCTATTATGGTTGCGTCGATTACTTGCTGATCTTGGTGTCCCTCAGTCATCCTCTACTGCTCTTCATTGTGATAGCCAGAGCGCTGTCAAGATGTCTCATAATGATACGTTTCATGAGCGTACCAAAAATATTGAGATTGATTGTCATTTTATTCGTCAGCATGTTACCCATGGGACTATACGACTTGTTTCTGTCTCCTCTTCGGATCAGATAGCGGATGTCTTCACGAAGTCTCTCCTTCCCGGTCGCTTTTGTTTACTTCTTAGCAAACTCAAGTTGATATCTACTATACCACCTTGAGTTTGAGGGGGGGTGTTAGAATATATTTTGTATATATGGTTATAATATATTTTGTATATATATTGTAGGATTAGATTTAGGCTCATTATGTTCCTATATATATGTGTACATGTCTTTTGAATAATATAGAATATATTTTTCCCAAATTCTAACAATAGATAAAGATATTCAAGTGCGGGAGTATCTATCTTCAACCTGAAACGTAAGTTACAGCTGAGGGCCAACCTCTTCATAGAGGGAGAAGATATGCAATGGCATACCACAGTGTCGTCAACGACAACAGAGATATAGGAATGAACAGTGAACTCCTCAAGCACCGGACAACCGGAAATTAGGTTTTCAAGGGAGCCATAAAGAGCAACATACTCAAGACGAAGCCTCTTGAGGGCTGGTAAGCACACGGTGCCATTCTTTATCTTAATTTTGAGAGAATTGAGCTTCAAATCAACTAGGGTTTCGGAGGTGAGCACGCAAGGGGGCAAAAACTGAGAGCCGGACCACAACGTAAGATCGAGAGCTTTCATCTTGCACGCAAAGGCGCGCTCGAGACACGCCTTAAATTCACGCTCGAGGAAGAATTCCCTATTAAGGCGAAGGGCGTTCACGCTGTGCGCTTCACATTGGGATAGAATCTTTGTGAGGACGTCTATGAACTTTCTATGTTCGTGAATTGACTCCTCTCTCATCGAATTCGATTCGCCTAGATCTATGTTAGGGGCATAAGCCCATAAAAACCTCCATCTTGCGGCGAGGGTGCTGGCGGAGACGGAGGTTTTGAAGGGGAGGAAAGAGAGGACGTGAGAGAGGATTTCGTCGGGCAAGGCGCTGAGCATGTCGACTGAGGCCATGAGAGGAACTGGCGAGTACGTTTAGAAGGGAGGAATTTTATCGGAAGGGAGGGCAAAGGCGGGTAAGAGAGATTGCGAATTTTTCCTTGATACACAAACGTTTGTTTGGTTGTTTTGACTTAAAAGAACTTTTTTGTATTTCTTAGCTTATTTAAAGCTTGTTTCATTAACGAGCCGAGCTCGGCTGAGCTCGATAAGGCTCAAAAAGAGAAATTTAATATAATTTTTTATAATTTGACTCGTTAAAGGCTCTAATCCAGCTCGTTGATAATTATAAAAGAGTCGAACTTGAGCTCGATTTTTGACTCGTCTGTTTAACGAGTCGAGTACCCTAACCTCAAGCTCAGGCCTATACGCGGCACTTGGATAGACTATTATATATCTTCGTCTATCCGTCCTAAAATCTCAAACATTATAGCAAAGTTGCAAAAACATATAAATAATTTGAAAATTCTAATGAAAAAAAAAATTAATAGTGCAAAGGCATCCAAACAATTTGAGAAACCTAGTAAAAAAAAGTTTTAGAAAAACACCCAAACAATTAGAGAAATCTAATGAAGTAAAAGGAAGAAGAAAATCTAAATAAATTATGCATTTAGTTACTTAGATGTCCACAAAAACTTTTAGAAATTGTTTATGTAAATTTTAGTTACTTAGATGTAAATTTAGTTACTTAGATTTTTTTTTTCAACTGTAATGACAGATACTGTAATATACACAATATTAACCAGCCTCTTACTACAACGAACTGACTAATAAAAATTTGAACTGACTAATGCATCGTTGAATAAAAATATCATCATTGTATACACAAATATTCTACACAAATTTATCTTAAAACATTTATTACTATAAAATTTGAACTGACTAATAAACATTAATACATTTATCACAATAATCAATGGTCGTTATCCCCAAATCAAACTTATTGTATTTATCGCTTCTAATAAAAATTTGAGAAAATAATTTTACAATAAAAACATAACACAAATTCTAGAACAGTAAAGTAATAGAACAAAAAATTTTAATTTCTTTAAAAAATTACTCGATTGCCAGTTAATACTACGAAAAAATAAACAAATAATTTTCAAAAGGAGCATCACAAATAATTTCATCAGCCTCTTACAACAATGAAAGACAGTAAACAAATCAGTCTTACTCCATTTTATAATATATATGTTATTACCGACCCCTTTAATTTTGTATCAGAAATTCTGTACATATATAATTTCTAGCAACAAATTTAATAAAATTCTTTAAGTTTTTCTCCATTTTTTGTTACTTTAGAATTAATTAAATAATTATATAGTTTGTTTATTTTATTATGTAACAATCACTACTAATAAATTGTAAAGTCACATTAAATAATATGGTAACCAAAAACTTTTTTTGATATTATTATTACTAAAATCAAATTGTAAATTCACATTAATAATAATAATAATTATTATTATTATTATTATTATTAATATTATTATTATTTTGTTTTGCCTCTCATTAACCAAGTTTTCTTATCAATGTTAGCTAATTATATTTTGAAATTTAATGCACAAGTGCAATAATAATAATTTTAATATTTTTTTATCTATGTAATTGTTCAAAATCATCAAAATTGCAAAAAAATATATTATTGCAAATATAAAGATTGATATGTAAGTTAATAGTTTACATTTATATCGTTTATTTTGACTACTGATAAAATTTATAAAATATGATATGCTCATTATCTAACACATACTTAACATATAAAATTTTATTTGCATTTGTACATGTGCACAGGCTAAAATACTAGTATATATAATTGTTGAATAATGCATTTAATTTTATATTTAATAAAACCTACATGTCAATTCCCGCCAAAAAACGTTACTTTTTAATTATTTAATTATTTACTTCAAAATCATATCACCATTGGTTTTTAATGCGTTGACTGTATTAAAATTGGCAAAAAAACTTATCTGTCTTTAATATTGTAGCTGTTACAATTGATTGATTTATATATTCTTTTTACAAGTTAATTAGTGGCCTATATTATCGACATTATGCAAAAACTTAATATGGTCAACATTTTTACAACAAAAAATTTAAATAAGTTACTAGAAATATTATTTTGAAAAAACAAGCTTTTTTTTTTAGTTTCCTTCATAAATTTTAATGCAAAACATCACTACAAGAATAATCATTTTTAGTGACGATAATTTTTGTCACTATGTCGTCACAAAAAATATTGTCACAATAAGAGGTATTATTGTGACGACATTCGAACATATAGCGACAATATTAGGACATTATTAAAGACGGTATTTTTTTTGACGACATAGCGACAAAAATTATCGTCACTAAAACTGATTATTATTGTAGCATGGAGTGAATAAATAACAGTAAATACAATACATATATGAGAGATTTATGAAGAACAATTTTGTCCATATTTTGTCAAAAATATGGACAAAAATCAACATATTCATTTGTTAAAAATCAACAATACATATATGAAAATCTGAATAACTCACTTGGGGATTCTATGTTATCCATATTTTGTCAAAAATGTGAGAAAACATAAAGAAATCAAAGAAAATTGCCATAAGCATGAAATTAGGGTTCATAGCTTTTTCTGTATTCAGTTTTTCATGGCCTCACTGATTACAATGATGATACTTATATATACCCGCAGTAAGGATCTAGAAGCATCATATTTAGGATTATATTCCTCATTTCTATCCAAAACTCTCTTATCATCTAATCTACACCCTACACATGCATGGTGAGAGATGAGAGGGTACAATGGAGCCGTTGCACTGTTTTGGCTGGGAATGCTAGCTGGCATTGTGCAGGAGCATGCCTCGGGTGTTGCTGCTTTCTAGTCTTCACATGCAGCATCATCTTGGACGTCACCATGGTAAGGCATGCAAGGAGATAGAGGTAATTTCACACACCCCCTCAATTCGAACCGAGGTAAGCAAGTCACAGTAAGTTTTTCCTTTAGCTTGGTGAAGAATTGATGACTGAGTGGTTTAGTAAATATATCAGCAATTTGTTCATGAGTTGGAACATATTGAACACTCAATACTCTATGTGTTGTCTTTTCTCTAATAAAGTGGACATCAAGCTCGACATGTTTGGTCCTTGCATGCATGACAGAATTGCTGGCCAAGGATATTGTGCTTTGGTTATCAACCCAAATTGTTGGTGTTCCTTTAACTTTTACTCCTAGCTCTGTCAGCAAGGACTGAGGCCACACTAACTCAGTTGTACAATGTGCCAAACTTCTATATTCAACTTATGTACTACTCCTTGAAGACAACCTTGTTTCCTTGATGCCCATGACACCAGATTCTCTCCCATATAAATACAAAAACCTGTCACTGATCTCCTGTCATCAATGTCACTAGCCCAGTCAGCATCAAAGAGACCACTTAGGGAGATGAGCTTAGACTGCTTGATGTACAAGCCATGATTGTAAGTTCCAGCCAAGTATTTTAAAATCCTCCTTACAACCTTTAAATGAGTGTGAAGGGGATTTGCCATGAATTGAGACACGCTATTGACACTATATGCCAACTCTGGTCTGGTGATTGTTGCATATTGGAGTGCACCAACAAGGCTTCTATAATAGGTAATGTCCTCCAAGGTGTCTCCCTCAGTTTTTGAAAGTTTGACCCCAACAATCATGGGGGTTGGTGATCCTTTGCTCTTCTTCATTCCTGCTCTCTCCAATAATTGTTTAATGTAGCCACTTTGATTAAGAAACAGACTATTATCAACTTCAGTGACCTCAATCCCAAGAAAATGATGGAGAGAGCCCAGATCTTTCAAAGAAAAACAGCCTTGCAACCTTTTGATCACCGATGATATGAGTGTTGGTATATGTGTCCTAGAGACAATCATTTTAAGGACATATATACATGATCACATTAATAATTATATTGGATTATAATTATGGTATTGCAATTAATTAAATAATTGTTTGATAGTTTGCAATTTATTAATTAATTGTTCCCTTGAGTTGATACTGTCATTAGCAGAGTGAGATGTTAATTGATAAAGTATAACTCTAAAATCGCCTCAATCGATGATCATTAAGAAAGGGATATTAATGATACACGAAAGATTGACATGTGGTCTGCATCATATTCTTAGAGAATATAGTATGTCTCACTGCTATGAATAATTGTTATTCGTGATGGACACATGGATACTTTGGAGAGTACTGGCATACCCTACCGATAAATCATTTGTTTATGTGTCTATTGAAGTATCGGTGTGTGGAATGGTGTAATAGTCCTTTGACTTGAGGTCAATACGCAATTCATGTATAGAGTGATTTACTTAGACCTAGTCCAACGCTTACACCCTTATGGGTAGACACGGGCTTGTGTTGGGTATATCATGATATATATGGAATTGGTAGTTGAGCCAAGATAGGATTCATTCCTCGAATATAGTTTCGAAAGAACACTCCTTTTCTCTATACTGGGTTGATAAAGTCATTGGCCAATGCACGTGATTATATTTGAAATGGTGTTCAAATGTAATTGATAAAATCAACCAGTGAGATGAGATAAAATGATTAAGATATTTGGATAGACACATGTTCAAATCCTAAGCTTAATCGAGTGGTTCGTGAATGAAGGGACTGTATCACTATTGAATTCTACACTAGAGGTTTGTTTGCTTTGTCTATGTAAACGTACTTCATATTTTGAGTTCGTCCTTCGACGCAGTCTAGGAGTTTCTTAAGGATCATAAATTAGATTTATGTCAATATATGAAGGCCTATAGGGTCACACAATATGCAATCTATTTTCTGGCTAAGAGTGAATCGAGAGTGTTAAATATTCAATTAGATTGGAATATTTAATTTTAGTAATGAGATTATTTTCTATTAGATAGAAAATATATAATTAAGTTTAAATTGGACTTAGACTTAATTAAATCATTAACTTGATTAGGTCCAATTACCTATTGGGCTATATGTTATCCTAAAGCCCATATAATTAGGTTTGGCCTAATTATAAATAGGTGGGTATCTCTTTATCAGTAGAGGAGATCAGATAATTGAGATACACAACTCTCTCTCTCTCTCTTTGGCTTTCTGACTGAGGATTCCTAGCGTCTTCACCAGAAGGGATTCACTGCGTTGGATCGTGCATCGGGATCTGGACTGCGTGGATACCATAGTTGAAGACAAAGCTTAAACTGTAAGTTCTCGCGATCTAGGATCAAAATCGCATAGCTATAACCGGATCTTCTTGTTGGTAAGAAAATTTTAAAATTCCGCTGCGTGTGTGATTGATTCATACAACAAAAATCCAACAATGAGAGATGGATTATTCCCAGTAATTACCATATCATCAACATAAATAAGGAGAAACACAACATCTTGATCCCTTCTTAGGTAGAAAAAAGAATTATCTGCCTTTGATGTGACAAAACCAAGTGTAGTTAACTCATGCTGAACTTTATGAAACCAAGCTCTTGAAGTTGTTTTAAACCATATAGAGCCTTAACAAGTTTGCAGACCAAACCTTCTTGTCCCTTAACTTCATAGCCTGGTGGTTGCTTCATATAAATTTCTTCTTCAAGCTCACCATGAAGAAATGCATTGCTTACATCTAATTGTCTGATTTTCCATGAATTTGTCACAGCAAGAGATAAAATCACTCTGATAGTTGTAGCCTTCACAACATAACTAAAGGTTTCCTTATAATCTAGGCATGCATATTGAGAGTATCATTGTGCTACAAGTCTTGCCTTGTATCTTGATATGGATCCATCAGGATGTTTCTTCAATTTGTAGACCCATTTGCAGCGAACCAGATTCTTTCCTTGTGGAAGATCAACAAAATCTCATGTCTTGTTTTCCATCAATGCCTCATATTCTTCTATCATGGCTTGTTTCCATTTCACATGCTTGACTGCTTGATGGAAATGAATTGGTTCAATTTCATGTTGGGTATCTTCTTTAGGTTCACAAGCATAAATCTTAGGTTTGTGGATGCCTGCCTTTCTTCAAGTGACCATGGGGTGAGTGTTAACAGCCTGAGAGCATCCTTGATCATTTTGAGACCTGTCATCTTGAACATGAGTATCCTGCAATGAATTGTTAGGACTAGAAGCAGAATAAGAACCTTGCATAATAGGTAACTCAACCACCAAAGGTATAGTGTCATATGTAGACTGAGAATTGTTGGATGTGCTTTGTGGTGTGGAATGATGGTTTGGAGAGGATTGATTGTGGCCTTTAGCAGGAAAAGGGTATTGTTTGGTTTGTTTTGTCTGGACAAGAGGGTGCAGTAAGGTTGGTGTGGTAACAGGCACATTATCATTACTACAATCAGAATGGCCTTTCATTTTCTGAGCAAAAAGAAAAATGCTCTCATCAAATTGGATATCTCTTGTCACAATAACTTTTCCTTTTGGTAAAAGAACCTTGTAACCTTTATGAGCATTGATGTACCCCAAAAACACACCTAGTGAAGACCTATACTCCAGCTTGTGCTTATTGTAAGGCCTCATACAAGGATAAAACAAGCATCCAAAGGTTCTAAAGTTTCTGTAATTTGGTTTGTGCTTAAAAAGATTCTCAAGAGGGGTAATATAGTTCAAGATTTTAGAAAGAACCCTGTTGATACTATAGACTGCAGTAGTAAAAGCATCATCCCAAAACTTAACAGGCATGGATGAATGAGCAAGCATGGACAAACCAAGTTCTACTATATGTCTATGCTTCCTTTCAGCTAGGCCATTTTGTTGGGGGGTATAAGGACAAGACCTTCTGTGATGAGTCCCATTTTCTTCAAGGTATTTAGATAAGTTTCTA
>CACSLK010027773.1:8371326-8383580 GCA_902706635.1 Striga hermonthica
AAGTCACTTTGAACAACCTTTATTTTAAACTTCAACTGATTTCCAACAAGGGATTTAAAATAAGTAAAGGCTTGATGAGTGTCTGATTTTTGTTTAAGGAGATAAATCCAAGTGAATCTTGTGAAGTGATCAATAAAACTCACATAATAAGAATAGCCATTCCTAGGCTTATAGGTGCTGGCCCCCACAGATCACTATGTATGAGTTACAATGGATCTGAAGCTTTATAACTGGAGTTTAAGTAAGGTAATCTGTGACTTTTACTCATCATACAAGAGCTGCATAAACTGGCATTTTCATTAATAACAAAGGGAACATTACAATGTTCAAGAGCTTTCTTAACTACATCAAGACCGAAATGGCCCAATCTTTGATGCCATAAGTCTAATTCACAGGACTTATTCAACTGAAACTAACAACTTCATCATGGCTTCAAGAACTGGAAACACCTTCAAGATTGACAAGTGACTGAAACTTGTGGTTGCTGAGATCAAACTGATATAGACCATCTTTAACCTTCCCTTTGAGCAGGACCTCCTGAGTTGCTTGATCCTTAACAAAACAAGAATGAGCATGAAATTCAAAGATGATTTTGTTATCTAAGGCAAACTGAGAGACACTCAAGAGGTTCTTTGTGATATTTGGAACATGGAAAAGGTTGTTTAGAACAAAAACTCTTGGATGTGAAGGTGATTTAATATAAGATTTACCATTATGCAAGATGCTTATACCTTCTCCATTACCTAACTGCAGCTTGTGTTGGTCTGAGTATTCATTTGCTGAGCTGAAATTCCCATAATCATTTGTGATATGGTTGCTGGCACCATAATCAGGGAACCAAAAGGAACTTTCTTGACCACTTTCAGAAGCTGCATAGGTGTTCATCTGGGCAACATTGAGGTTGGGAGATTTGCTTCCTTGAGTGTTCTGAGTCTGCTGGCTTGAGAAGTTTGTGTCAAACCTATACCAGCATTTTGTGGCACTGTGCCCAGCTTTTTGACAGATTTGGCAGCTAATGCCTCCATTAGAGCGGCCACCTCTGCCTCTGAAACCTCCCCTTTATCCTCTTCCTCTATTGTTGTTGAAACCACCTCTAGATTTCCCTTCTGTTTGGTTGAAGCTCCTTCTCTGGTTTTGGTTTCCTTAAGAGATGGTGTTGAGAGAAGGTTGTGATCCATTTGTGCTTACACGTCCACTGCCATAGGACTCTAGCTTGTTTTCATAGCTTAGCAACAATGCTTGCAGATCAACAATGGAAAAGGATTCTGGCCTTGAAGTGACTGTGACCACCACTGAGTCATACTCAGATCCTAAACCTCCAAGGATGTGCATGATCATGTTGCTCTCAGAGATAGCTTCATTTGCTTAGGCTAGCATATCAAAGATGGATTTGATCTTCCTCAGGTACTCAGTCATGGAAAGAGCTCCCTTTTTGAGGTTCTGGAGTTGCATCTTATGCTGCATAACCTTAGCCTTTGATTGGCTTGCAAAATTTCTCTCTAGAGCATCCCATATCTCCTTTGAACTGCTCAGTGCAACCATAAGCACCAAGATACCTTCTGAGAGGGAACATAGCATCCAAGAAGCAAGCAAAGAGTCTTGTCTCTCCCACAGGATGAAATCTGGATTGATGGTTGTCTCTCCTTCAAGATATTTTGCAGGAGGTGTTGTGTCCTGCTTGATGAAGGATTCGAGACCATATCCTTTGATAGTGGTGAGAATCTACTGCTTGCATATAAGGTAATTGTCTTGATCAAGCTTGGTGGAAATAAGTTGGCTTTGAGGAAAAATGAGAGGTGAGGAAGACATGCTTCCTTGAACTCCAGAAACAAGGGAATGTTGTGAACCACTCATGGTTTTGGGATAACGTTTAAACGAAGGAAGAAAGACAGAAATGAGATGAGGAGAGGGAGGATATCAGAGACATGGCCTTAACCATGCTCTGATACCATGTGAGAAAACATAAAGAAATCAAAGCAAATTGCCATAAGCATGAAATTAGGGTTCATAGCTTTTTCTGTATTCAGTTTTTCATGGCCTCACTGATTACAATGGTGATCCTTATATATACCCACAGTAAGGATCTAGAAGCATCCTATTTTAGGATTATATTCCTCATTTCTATCCAAAACTCTCCTATCATCTAATCTACACCCTACACGTGCATGGTGAGAGATGAGAGGGTACAATGGAGCCGTTGCACTGTTTTGGCTGGGAATGCTAGCTGGCATTGTGAAGGAGCATGCCTCAGGTGTTGCTGATTTCTTGTCTTCACATGCAACATCATCTTTGACGTCACCATGGTAAGGCATGCAAGGAGATGGAGGTAATTTCACAAATATCAACATATTCATTTGAAAACTGATTTCTTCAAAACAGGATATAGTACTTGACCAAGGATTCGTTTGTTAAATACAATAAAAACTTTATAAATATCATTAGAAAAAAAAAAATTCGATCTTGCCGATATAGATCGACCGTGTTATGGAAACATAAGTCATTTTTAGGGTTTGGTGTAATATATATCACAAAACATTGCTGCCACGTGTCAACTGCAGATTTTGCATGATACATGAAAAGACTTTTTTGCCATTTATACACAGTTGTCTCAATTCTTCCATGGCTTCTTTTTTTTTTGTGATAATGGACTCACTATTGGGCTTTTTTTTATGAATCTGAAGCAATTGGTCAAGATCTATAGATGGGAAAATTTTATAACTGCTCATTTCGTACAATGATTTTACAAAGCAGTGGCAAGTCATACACAATACCCAATTTACTCTAAACATTAGACAAAAATAGGTAGACACAGGAAAAATTTAAACATTAAAATTAAATAAAGATGCAATATTATTTTTAAAAACTACCTAGTCAACATTCTTATTCATTTCTCTCTTTTGAACATCCTTATCTATTTTTTTTTTGTATTTCCCTTTTTTCTTTCTCTCTCTCCCGTCTCTTTTTTTTTCGTTCTCTCTATTTCTCTTCTCTCTCTCCAATCTCTTTTCCCCCTGTTTCTTCTTTTCCTCTTCTCCAAATATTTCTTCTTATTCTTCTCCTCCAAACATGAATACCTAAGTAAAAAAAAAAATCAAAAAACAACCAAAAAGTTATAATATAAACAAAGAGAATAACATACATAACAATTAAATTAAATTAACTAAAAACAACAAAATTTTTGTTATTATAACTTAGAAATTGATGACAAAAAATATGAAAACAAAAACATGATTAACAACAAAACAACAATATACGATTTGTCAAGCAACATAAAAACAACTATAAATCAATAATAAAAACTTGACAAATTCAGTTTTATAAACAATTAAATGAATGGAACAATAAAAAGTCGTAACAAATTCATCAAGATTACACAAAACAACTAAAAAATCATTAATAGTAATCTCATTTAGGTTCATTACCACGGGCAAAAAAATCAATGAAGTAACAATAAAACAGCAACATAAAAATTATCAAGAAACATAAAAACAACTCTCAATTACCAAAAAAAAAAAATACTATAATTCAACAGAAAATTCCATACCCAAACAACAACAAAACGAAACGCTTTGAACCTCCTGCTCGTGACAAGTAATGCCTCCAATTACTTCCAACACAAAAACCCCACCCAATCAAAACCCAAAAATTGCTCTAATTCAATGTGAAAAGCAAACTGAAAACGCAATTATTATCACAACTCACACAAAAACGTGAAGTTAAAGATAATTCGTGCTTGTACTCCACGATTGCATCTCAGAAAGACGGGGGAAACGAGCTTGTGGTACAACTCGTGGCGTTGTGGTTTGACTCGAGGTCAGGTCCGCACAGAAGAAAACAGTAGGTCCGACTCAAGGTCTTTGAAGGCTCGGTGATGTCGGGCGGTTTCTTTTGAAGGGTCGGTGATGGTTTGGGGATGACGATTTGGGTATAGGCTGCGGGATGATGGCTTGGGTGATGTTATTTCTCTGAATTTCTCAAGGATTGTACAATGTTGAAAAATTTTGATTTTGATTTACAAAAGAAATTGAAAACCTAATTTCTTTGGGTAGAAGATGAAGAGAAAAAAAAATCGGTTAAATAAGACTATTAGAAGAAAATATAAAAACAAAATTGCAATTGTTTAATACTGTCAGACTAAAAAGACGTGCCATTTAATATATTAAAAAATAAAAAAAAATTAAAAACCGCTAAATTTTTTTTAACACCGGTTACATAATTAAATAATAAAAAAATTGTAAAAAGGGTATATGTGTAAATGAAATGGAGTATAATTGTTTAAATAGAGAGCAATGCTTTTAATGTAAAATGTGTAGAGAGAAAGTCAAGGGGCCGATTCTCATCAATATCAATACGGGCCCGATTGTTTTTTTTTTTTTTTTTGGGTTATAATTTCATCCCAATCTATCTATATACTAAATAAAAACTTTATTTTTAATTATGGCCCAATTTTATGCTCTTTAAAAATTTGAGATCGTATTTTATTGGGAAATTTACACACATATACTATGTGTCTGACTAGGAAGAAAAAAAAATAAAAAAAATAAAAAAATAAAAAATAAAAAATTACGATTATGTGAGTCTTTTATCAAATGTGAAATTCTGTGGATAAGTATTATCATATCTACGATATCGGTTACTTTTCCTAACTTATGCACTCAATTAATCCGATACTTATGCATTTTGAACAGTTTTTCTGTTTTTTGTTTTCCTTTTTCTTTTAAGCTTGTATTAAAACAAAAATTTCAAATATGATACTTAACATTTTGTGTACGAGATTTTACAAATTAAAATGGAGAAGGCGATATTCATCTCCATTTTTTGTTTTGAATTGTAGAGAAAAAAAAAACGATCGAAGCTATAGCTCCTAAATTAGATTTTTTTAAAAAAAAAAAATGTCAAGGAAATATGCTTTTGTGTGTGTGTGTGTGTGTGTTTATGTTTGGTTTTGTTTATATGTTTTCATATTACATGAGTTGCAGTTTAAACCACAAAATATATTGCCTAATAACCACCGAATATATTTTAGATATATTGTATATATACATCAGAAAACATGATCGGACAGTTCTCTAATATTAATCGTGTAATTATACATAAGATAAACAACATATAAATAATTTTGAAACGGTATAAAACATAATACACAATTCTGAGTGACTGCAAAATCCAAATCGAATGCAGTTATACATAAGATAAACAATATATAAACAAGTCTGAGATTTATGTTTTTCACATTAAATCTAATGTATATATACGTTTTATAAACAACATATAAACATTTCTGTAAAGACATGATAACAGTTGAAAAACACATTTTTGAAAAAGATTTATATTTTAACATTTCGGTAGAAACATATAACTAATTCTACACTCAGTTTCACCAATGCACACTACAACTTTAATTGTTTCTCCTTATTTTTCTTCCAGGAAAATAACAAAACAACTTATTGAGGTTACAAAATTATCAACTACGTGATTAAGGTTTCTATCTTAGGTAATGTAAAGAGAAACCATCACATCAATATGATGCTTGGCTAGGATTCATATACACCCAATGACACCTGATTGGAGAATAACTTGCTCGTGGTTAGACTGCAATTCAAATCTTTGTCTTACATTGTACAAATTATGCTTCACTCGAATTTGGTTCTTCCCCCTCACCAATTATGGAAAACGAATCGGACCCTTGTTCATTGTTTGGAGAGTCAACAATTTTCTCTTTCCCCTTGTTTTCTCGAGCCTTCTTCTTCGTGTGGTCGATCAGCTTATTTTCTTCTGGTTAAATTTTATGTTCGGAAACAAAATCATCGCCATCGCCGGCCCACACTCGGCGGTCTCCGGATTAGATTTTTTTACACGGCTCGGGGCCTTCATTTTCTGAAATTGGAGCTTTTTTCTTCACTTTTGGAGGATTTGACATCAATTTTTTTTTCATTTTTCCTTTCTTCAATTAACTGCAAAGATTAGATCGGTTGTTTTGTGTAACCGATATAAAGTTTGTTTTTTGTGATAGACGAAGTTTTTTTTTTTTATAGATGAAGTTCTTTGAGAGAAAATGGTTGATTTCTTTGGTGAAGATGCTAAAATTTTCGGTGATAGATAATGGCGAGATGAAGTTCTTTGAGAGATAATGGAGAGATGAAATTATTTATTGGTGGTAAATGGAGTTTACATTATTTAGAGAGAGAATAGGATATTTGTTTTCCTTATTTTCAGTTGAGTGTAGATGTTGTGGATTGATATGATTCCCGAATATCATGCAAGATTTTAATTGAGTGCATTTATTGATTGTTATTAAAAACTGACTCAAAGGCCATAATCTATACTTATATTATAAGCAAACCTATTTACTAATTTCAGTATGTAGAATAGTCAACAATAATTAATGACTTTCTGATCTTATCAAGTGTATTAATTACGTGTATTTTATTTTTAATTTTATTTCATTCAAACAGTTTTGTAAAAAAAAAAAAAAATCTGATAAGATCATGAAATAAAACTTGTATGGAAATATTTGATCACAAATATGTTCTTATCTTTTTTTCAAGTTGAGCGTGTATTTTTATTTTATCTCAGATTTCTTTGTTTCCAAAATTCCATATTATTAAAGAAATAAATCACGCTCTCTCTTTCACAAATAAAAACAGATTTACAACTAAGATAAATAACGCATCTCATAGTATTATGCAAGGAATAATTTATAATTATCTATACTTATATTAAAGGGGATCCTATTTACTAAATATAGTAGGTAGAAAAGTCAAACTTAATTAATGAACTTCTAATTTTATCAAGTAGTAATTAATGCATTTATAATTCATGATGACATAAAAAATCCTTCTTATAAATCTTAACATAAAAAATTTTGTACGTAAATCTCATAAAAAATCATTCTTATATATATGTTGAACCTCTAAATTTTAATCTTTCTTACCTTGACATAAAAAATCCCATAAAATTGGGTGAGCAAAAACAATCAAACTTTATACTCATATAATAAGGTATCATATTTACCAAATTTAGTAGATTACAAAGTCAACGTAATTAATGCATTATTATTTCTATCCAGAATTTTACTTAATTATTTTATTTATTTGTCTTATATCTCATAAGATCAGTTTAAGAAAAAATATCTCATAACATGTGATAAGTAAAAAAAAAAGACGTAAAATCTTTACCAAAATAAAAAAGGCTTTATTTATTTGTCTTATTCCATATTAACATCGATTTTGTCAAAACAAATCCCATAAAATCGGTGAAGTCAAAATTTGTACGTAAAGCCTATCTATACTAAAAAAAAGGCAAATTCAAAATTTCTTATTTAATACTTTCTTTTCTTTATCTAATTCCGTCTTATTATCTAATTGTATGGAAATCTATTCTGATTTTGTTCAATTCTCTAATTGTATTTGTATTATAACCCATAAAATAGGTTTAACAAAAAAAAAATCCATAACATTTGATAAGTAAAAAAAAATACGTAAAATCTTTACTAAAATAAAAAAGACTTTATTTATTATCTAATTGTATAGAATCAATTTTGATTTTGTTCAAGTCGATTTTTGTATATTCAAATTCAGATTTTCTAATAAAAATATTGACAACAATATATATCTACTCTATCCATTATAAATTACAAATCTAAAAATATCGAGTCATCATCTTCCTCACTATCAACCTCCTGCGAACAAAAAATATATCCCCAATCAGTATTTTATTCAAAACAATGAATCAAGGATTTTGGTTAATCAAACAAGTCAATAGGTCTAATAGACCTATGCTCAAAGTTCGAATTTCGAGAATGTTTTTTCAAGACTGGGGCAACACATACATATCATATCTCGAGTTGGTTATGCATGATAAAATTGTAAGCCAAATTTTGAATTTTTGTTTTAATTTCGAAATTTGAAACGTATATAATTTTTTTTCGTGTATGTATTTAGATATTTTGTACATGTTTAGTGAAATATATTTTCGATTCTTTTTTAAAATTATATTTTCATATTTGCAATTTGGTTTATTTATTCCACATATCGTGTATGTATTTAGATATTTACATTGTTTATAATTATTTTCGTGTATTGTAAAACTTTTATTGAATATTGCATCTTATAGTATAATAATCCCCAAATAAATATATCTCGTGCCTCGCACATGTCACGTACTACATATATTCCGTATATTTCTCTTTATTCATTTATATAATTATAAGGCTGGATAAATGACTTTAAAATTGTGCACCCCGTGCATCGCACGGACTCTGTACTAATTAATTAATACTTAATACGTAATTGTGATGAAAAATTTTTGTTATCGTACACTTGATAATATTTTCATAAGCAAGTGTACAGGGGCAATATAGAATTCTAAAAAATAAATTTATTAAACAAAATTGATCTCAATTATTTGTAGTACAATATTTAATCATTTCAACAAGTAAAACTATTACATGTGTAATTTTTTAACATATAATAGTGACTTTTATATTACAAACATTCATGTTTCTATGTTTTCTTCATTTTATTTGTCAAAATTTGTGTAAATATTAATTGTTACTTAATCATAAAGTTATATGTTGTGTCCAGAATTTTTAAGAATAAAACTTAGCACATATTTTAACTATGGCCCCGTTTGGAAGATAGCGGATTGAAGATAAATTAGCGGTTGGATTTAATTAAGAGGTTTGACCCGTCAAATCCGCTATTGAGTTTGTTTGGTAAATAGCTTATTTGATACGCTTTTTGGGCTCAAAACTCTAATTTAGAAAAAGCTAATTAGATAAGCTTTTTGGGATAGAAGATTCTTAATCTACTATTTTAATTTAGAACTTTTTAATTTGTATTATATACAATTTACATTGGTTTATGGTGCTAATAAATAAAAATATGTCATCCATATGATTAATTTATCTAGAAAAATGTAAAATTTATTACTTCTTAATCAAGTGTTTGTAAATTAAAAAAAAAAATATTTATAAATTATCAACTAAAGAATATTAAATGTTTTAATATATTATTATTAGAAGAATACACCCTAAATAATAAAAATGTCTTATTGGTAATTTGCTATGTCAAACAGCTATAAGCTTTCAGCTATTTACCAAACACTTATTTAAAAACCGCTAATGCAATTCACTGGTCAAATCAACTAATATAATCCGCTATCCGTTATCCGCTAATACAATCCGCTATCCGCTGATCGCCAAACAAGGCCTATATCAATTTAATTATTTTAGATACGTCATCCGATGTGTCATTGTTATAGTGACAATTATACGTGGCGCTTCCACAGTTACAAGTTCGGAGGGGTTAAAGATAATGATTTATGGTGATGATAATTTGACGTAAAAAAACCACAAACTTTGTATATAAAGAAATATTTAATAGTATTTTTCTTTATTTTTCCCATTCATTATGTTATGATTTTTACAAACATTTTTATATTATTATTATTACTTATCATGCATTATATTTAAAACTAGTATCATTCATTAATGACTCATTAGACTTTAATGCTCAAAGAAGCATCTTCCATCCAAGTAGTTTCAACGAACATGCGTCCGTTGGTTTTAGCCAAAGGATTTAACATATTTGATGGTACAAATCGTTCCTTCCACCAACATACCCCCAACATCAAAATTATCAGCAAACAGAAATGGAGCAACAGTTTGAAAGAAGTTGAGCAAACTTTAGTAATAATATGATCAATAGGCCATGTTCTGAAGCCGGAATGTCACGGCTCAAAAATCATGCTCTCGGCCCACTTTCTTACAGATTCGAAAAGCACGGAAGAGAGGTACCGCTCATCAAAGCTCGGGAAAATGACCTGCAACCGATGTTCATGAAAACATGCGATAGTGAATGGGTGAGATTATTTCTAGAAATTAGTTCCGAATTAACACAGGAACCTAGAAACCTCCAAAACAGGTAAGTCAAATCTGACTAAAAAGAGAGAAGTATAAAGAAAGATATCACAATCAACATTGATGCGAAAAGAGTAGACTTACAACAACGAGTTTTCCAGCATTTTCAGGTCGCTTAGCAAAATGAATTTCAGCAGCTGCTGCTGCCGCCTACACAAGATGAAATTTCCGACCTGCAACATAATATTTACTAACTCAATACACTGACTCGGATTAGAGGCATATTATAGAAATGCTGAAAATGTTCAAACTAACAAGACCGGACAAGTATTGATATAACTTACCAATGGGTCGAAACCCACCGTGGACACTAGGTTCGAATTAGCCTTTCCGTTTCAAGGCACTTTTTTAACAGTGACATCATTGTAGTCAAGGCTAAATAATTTTCTTGGCTCGAACAATGAAAATGTAGAGAGAGACATTCCCCACAAATAAATGGAAAAAAGAAAAAATCATTTCCTAATGAAAAATGGCAATTCTCAAATGGCAATTGCAACCAACAAAAAAAAAATGTCGATTACACATAAATAATTAATTATTTATTTAGGAAGACAAAAGGCAATATTTGCGAAAGGACCCTCAATTGTGGAGTGTTAGCATGACAAGACGATACTTAGATCATGTCAAAAACCTAAGTCTTCATCGTCTGATTCCATATATTCGTGGAAGACAATCTCACATATCTCAGATCCTCGATCAAATGATGAAATTCTCTCGACTGATTCTGCTAAGCAGTGTATTTCCATCCTCTCCAGGACTTTAGCATTCTTCAAGAGATATCTAACCATGTCGAGTTCATGCTCTGTACTGTGCAATTCATGAATTTGCACTATTTTAAGATGTGACGACAGGCAATTAGGCACTTGGAGGGGAGCCACCAACCAGCGCTTTTGATTAAAACAAGTCTGACAATGAAACAGAAAGGTAAGCATGGAAATGTCAACCTTAAATATGAATAAAAAGAAAATGCTTTACCCTAGAGATAATAAGGACTTTAAGTTTATCAGCCTTCTCTAGGAAATATGAGAGAAACCACCCATTGACACTCAATTCGAGTTTTGTTAAATTGTGAAGCTTCAAGACTGAATTAGCCAGCAAGCATTTAGGAGGCAACAACTGGAGGGGTACCGTCTCACATTCAGGTTCTTGAGCTTCTACGACCTGATGATGAAACAAAAGAAAACAAATGCATAACAAGCCCGGCCATCAATCACTTATCATCCGCTAGTTCTACCAAACATGGTCATAACCATACACGTTGTGAAAATACAGACAAAACAATCAGACTAACATTAAGGACTTGAAGAGTGTTAGCCTTCTCCAGGAAATATGAGATGGAACGCCAATCACCACCCACGGTGAGTTTGGCTAAATTGTGGAACTTTATGACAGGGGTCGAGTCAGAGTCAGCAACCTGCAGGAAAACAATGATTACAAAAGGAAAGAAAAACAGAGAGAGGAAAAAGAAAAATAAAAAGCAAAAGGAGATGGAGAAAAACAAGTTTTACCTTCCCCCAACGGCAAGCACGTAAGCTCAATTTTTTTACACTAGATAACCTACCAACAAATTCTAGCAGAGAACGGGAATAAGGATTATCATTCACAGGTGGCTTGACAAGATGACCAACAATATATGCTTCAATCAAGGAGTCCATCAACCCGACCGATAAATTATAGGCCTTAATATGATATAAATTAAGATATTCAAGTGCGGGAGTATCTATCTTCAACCTGAAAGGTAACTCACAGCCGAGGACCAATCTCTTCATAGAGGGAGAAGATATGCACTGGCATACCACAGTTTCGTCAACGACAACAGAGATATAGGAAAGAACAGCGAACTCCTCAAGCACCGGACAACCGGAAATCAGGTTTTCAAGGGAACCATAAAGAGTAACGTACTCAAGACGAAGCCTCTTGAGGGCTGGTAAACACACGTCGCCATTCTTTATCTTAATATCGAAAGTATTGAGCTTCAAATCAACTAGGGATTCGGAGGTGAGCACGCAAGGGGGCAAAGATTGAGAGTCAATCAGGAAAGTAAGATCGAGAGTTTTCATCTTGCAGGCAAAGGCGCGCTCGAGACACGCCTCAAATTCATGCGCGATGAAGAATTCCATATTAAGGCGAAGGGCGTTCACGCTGTGCGCTTCACATTGGGATAGAACCTTTGTGAGGACGTCTACGAACTTTCTCTGTTCGTGAATTGACTCCCTAATCGACTTCGATTTGCCTACACATAGATCTATGTTGGGGGCATAAGCCCATAAAAACCTCCATCTTGCGGCGAGGGTGCTGGTGGAGACGGAGGTTTTGAAGGGGAGAAGAGAGA
>CACSLK010027773.1:8413195-8423550 GCA_902706635.1 Striga hermonthica
TATCGGTTCGGTTACCGAACCGATACCACCCCTAGTGCAAAGGCATCCAAACAATTTGAGAAAACAATTAGATAAATCTAATAAAGTAAAAAGAAGAATAAAATCTAAATAAATTATGCATTTCGTTACTTAGATGTCCAAGAAAACTTTTAGAAATTGTTAATGTAAATTTTAGTTACTTAGATGTATGTTTTGTTGTTTAGATTTTTTTTATCAACTGTAATGACTGCAATTGACACACATTTATTTATTTATTTATTTATTTTTAAAAAGTGTTGACTTGTTATTGACCTTTCTTATATGACGTGAACTTCTTTAATCTATTAAGATTTTTTTTTTCATTTTATCATTATTGATATTTTTATTATATATTAAATCACTTTAATAAATATATAAAATATTAGTTATTTTTATTTCCTGAAAAAAACTAAGCTATATGTTGATGTCCTTATAAGTAATTTTACTTGTTAACAACTAATTAAAATAGCTAGATTTCACCAAACACTCATTTACAAACTGTTGACACAAACAGCTAGTCAAAACAACTATCCCAATTTACTGGTCAAATAGCAAACCTTTCTAATTGAATACGTGTATTCTGACGAGGAAGATCAAGAGGAAGTTGGACCGAAGTATGATACTGATCATCATAAGGATGACTCAGAGATCTCGGTTCGTGCAATGGCTGGGACCCAAGAGCCGAAGAAAATGAATTTACCGACATGGGTTCGGGATCGCCGAGTGGTGGTACTAGGCAATATTGGATAAAGCCATAATTTCATCAATTCCTCTCTTTACAGCAAACTTAATTTTCCTTTGACTAATGTGGATCCATTTGACGTTAGACTCGCTAATGGGGAACGACTAAGGTGCTCTAAATTCTTCTGGAGCATACCCAATATGTTGTTAGGCGTGATTCTATGCATTGTCGTTGGTAGGACCGGATGTCGTATTGGGAGTTCAATTGTTGGAAGGATTGGGCCAGTCATGATGGATTATAGGGTCAGTACAATGGAGTTTCGGTGGGGTGATGGACGGGTCAAGTTAAAAGTCAGGGTTAACAACGGAGTCAAGGAGATGAGCTTGAAAAGCCTGGGAAAATTTCAAAAGAGCGGCAACCAGTTCTTTGCAGTTGATGTGGACGAGGGAAACGTGGAGAATAGGCGCACCACACTATTCCTCTCATTCCAGCCCTCGCATTCGTTGGATTTTTTCCGTGGGTTTTTTGTCAGTGGCCTGAGATCGACCGATTGAGGCTGGACAAGTTTTACCTGTGTATACGAAAATTTATGAGGGTATTGTTTGATCTCATGAGGTGGAGAAAGTGGGATGTGGGTGTTTTGGAGGAGTTTTTTGGGGTTCTAAAGAGGGACGGGTGTCTGGTAGAGGACAAGCTGCGAGGGAATGGGGTGAATTATCACGTGGCGTCTATTTTTTTGGATGAGCTGAAGGGTGTTGGTTTGGTGAGGAAAGAGGTGGTTGATGTGGTTTTCAAACCATTTTTGGCAATCGTGAAGAGCGGTAAGGACCAGATCTTTTTAGGGGAGGTGAAGAGTTATCTGTTTGATGATGTTATCATAATTGGGGGAAGAGGGAGTTTTGACTAACAAGAAAATAAAGATGAAGAAAAATTATGCAGAATTACATCTGGAGGTCGGTCAATCTAATTTTCTATGGGGCATGTGTAAAACATGTTGTTTTAAGTATGCGTCAAGGGTTGAAGGTGATTAATAGGTTCACAAGAATTACACCCATGGGATGCCTTGTAAGGGCTGGCCAAGTGAGGATTATAGATTCACATGGAAAGAGAGGTGATCCTCCCAACAAAATAAGGTTCGTGAGGTTATTGCAGATGATGGAAAATGGAGCTCGGGAAAGGGTGGATAATGGATAAGCATTGTTAGGAATATCTTTTCATTTTATCATAAAGGAGAGTTGGGTGCCTTGTAACCGAGCCAATAAGAAAAGCCTATAAGATTTTCTCCAACTCAAAGGGTGAAGAGACAAATGTGTCCGTAAAGCAAAAAACGAAAAAATTCAATTGTCACGCGTTTACCGCAATCAACCCCATATATCCTTCCATTAATAGAATAGAAAAGTGGTAAAAACAACATCAATTCTTCATTATCAAATGAGGAACGATTTACAGAGACAAAAGAAAGGAAAGCTTCAGCGTTTTAGAGAGAGAGTAGAGAGAAAAGTGAGAAGACGAAAAAGTGAAGAGAAAACCCTAGCTAGGCCTATATATACTAAGGACAATCAGAAAAGGGCTGTTTATAAAATAAGTACAAGCCCAAATACTAAAGTCCAAAATACAAAATACATAAGCCCAATAAGTCTAAAGTACAAATAAAGTTCTGATCCAAATAAGAAATATATTCTAATATCCCCCCGCAAGAGGAACATGTATGTTGACAATGTTCATCTTGGAGAGGCAGTTTGTAAAAGGTTGAGGAAGGAGTGGCTTTGTTAGAATGTCTGCAATCTGGTCTTGTGAAGGGACAAAATGTAAGGAGATGACTCCTGTAGATAGCTTCTCCCTTATCAAGTGGCAATCTATTTCAATGTGTTTTGTTCTCTCATTATGGATTGGATTGTTGGCAAGAGCTATGGCAGATTTGCTATCTGAAAGTAAAGAAACAGGAGCAGTGTAAGTAATTTTTAAATCTTTAAGCAGGTATAGAAGCCATTGAGCTTCACATGTTGTGAGAGCCAAGGCTCTATATTCTGCTTCTGCAGATGACCTGCTGACAGTAGGTTGTTTCTTTGATTTCCAAGAAATCAAAGAATCACCAATGAAGAAGACATAACCAGTTACGCTTCTTCTTGTATCAGGGCAGCCAGCCCAATCACTGTAACTATAGCCCTTTAAAATCAAATTAGAAGTTCTGGGATAGAGAATACCTTGTCCAATAGTGCCCTTAACATACCTGAGTATCCTATTTGCAGCAGTCGCATGTTGATGTGTGGGGCAAGAAACAAATTGACTTAAACAATGAACACTGTGAGTTAAATCAGGTCTAGTTATGGTTAAGTAGAGCAATCTGCCCACCAACTCCTATACTCAGAGGCATTAACAGAAATGGACTCCATATCAGGACAGGTAGCAGATAATTTCAAATTGGCATCCATAGGAGTTTTAGCAGGTTTGCAATCCAAATAACCAGTGTCTTTTAAAATATCTAAAGCATATTTTCTTTGGCATAAATGAATACCTTTATCTGATCGTGCAATTTCCAAACCAAGGATGTATTTTAAAGTTTCCAAATCCTTTATAGTGAAACATGAGTCAAGGTGTTGTTTAATAGCAGTAATAGCAGATAAATTATCACCAGTGACAATAATGTCATCAACATAGACAAGGAGAATCAAAACACAGTCAGGTTTGGAATACACAAACAGAGAGCTATCAGAAGTGGATTGATTGAAACCATAATCAATTAAACATGAAGTCAGTTTCTGAAACCATTGTCTAGAGGCCTGTTTCAAGTCATAGAGACTTTTGGTTAATTGACAAACTCTGTTATCATCAGCAGCTAAGTAACCAGGGGGTGGGGTCATATAAAGAGTTTCATTTAAATCACCATGTAAGAATGCATTATTGACATCTAATTGATGAATGTGCCACTGTTTTATTGAAGCAATGCATAAAAGAACTCTAACAGTTGTAATTTTAGCAACAGGAGAAAATGTGCCAAAATAATCAATACCTTCTTCCTGTGTGTAGCCTTTGGCTACTAATCTAGCTTTATACCTCTCTATTGAACCATCTGATTTGTATTTGATTCTGTATACCCATTTGCAACCTATGTAGTGATTGTTAGGAGGTAAAGCAACTAATTTCCAAGTGTTAGTCTTTTCAAGAGCAGTAAGTTCTTTATGCATGGCTTCTTGCCAAAGGGGATTTAAGACAGCTTGTTTGTATGTCTTAGGTTCATTGTTAACAGTAATAGCAGCAGTGAAACATTCATGAGAATGAGATAATGAAGCAGTAGACAAATAATTAAGTAATGGATATGGTGTTCCAGAAGTGACATTATGAGCAGCAGAATTGGAAGTGGAGGATTGTGGTAGTGAATGGTTATAAATTTGTAAGTAAGAAGGTGGTTTTCTGATCCTAAAGGATCTTCTGAGTACAGTTTGTGGAGATATGGTGTTGGAGTCTGAGGGTTGAGTATTGATGGGTGATGTATTATGAGCAGTAGGTGAATGAGGTGATTGTGGTGTAGATATGGGTGAATTATTTGGCAGAGGAGATATTGTAGGTGATGGTGAAGTGGTAGTAGAATCTGAGTATGGAAAGTCTGGTGGTTTAGAGAAGAGATTTTCAGAATTGGATTGTTGTATAGATTTGTGTTTGAAAGGTAACACATGCTCATAAAATGAAACATTTCTGGAAATTTCTATCTTCTTAGTATCTAGCTTGTAAAGTCTATACCCTTTACAACCAAGAGGATACCCAAGAAGTATGCATTTGGATGCTCGATGCTCAAATTTTGTTCTATGTGCAGTAATTGTGCATGCATAACATAAACAACCAATGACTTTCAAATGATTGAGTGTGGGTGCTTTGTTGTAGAGTTTTTGAAATGGTGAAATGTTTTTATGCATAGTAGATGGAATCCTATTGATTATATGTGATGCAGCAGTAACAAGTCAACCCAGAAATGCAGAGGAAGATGAGCATGAAAGAGAATGGCTCTAGCCACTTGAAGTAAGTGTTGGTGTTTCCTTTCTACACTGCCATTCTGTTGGGGTATTTCAATGCATGATGTTTGATGATTAATGCCATGAGTATGAAAGAAATCATGCAGAAAGAATTCAGATCCATTATCTGATCTGATGCATTTGATCTTCTTATTAAATTGAGTAAGAATCAGATTATAGAAATATGGCAGATAATATTTTGTATCTGATTTGTTTATGAGAGGATAAATCCATGTAACTCTGCTATAATCATCAACCAGAGTTAAGAAAAACCTATGACCAGAATGAGATGGAATGGAAAATGGTCCCCATAAGTCACAATGCACAAGATCAAATGATTCAGATGCTATAGAAGTACTAACAGTATATGGTAGTCTTTTCTGTCTGGCATAATGACAAGAGTCACAAGGCATAGTAGCAAATTCTTTACAGTTCATAGAAGAGCATTCAGGAATACATGAAAGTTTATGAAAGGATAAATGCCCTAGACTGAAATGCCACAATTCAGTAGGGGACAATACATGAGGTAAATCAGAAGTAACAGAGTTCTGAGAGCATTCTAATATAGAGTTTTGAGAGCATTATAATACAAGAGAATTAGCAGCCAAAACATGATGGCAATTTGTAAAAGTAAAATGATAAAGGCCATTCTTAGCTTCAGCAAAACCAATCATTTTGTTGGTTTGCAGCTCCTGCAATGTGCAGTAAGAGGAAGCAAATTACACAATACAATTGTTAGAGGCAGTTAGTTTTGATACATAAATTAAGTTAAAGGTAAAGTTAGGAACATAGAGCACATCTGTCAGCACAAGATTAGGTCCCAGATATATCTGTCCCACATGGCTGTCAAATGTGGTTTGTCCATTAGGAAGATTGATTTTTATAGAAGTAGGAATGGGAGGTTTTGAAAAAAATGGTAGATCACAAACCATGTGATCAGTGGCACCTGTATCAAGTATCCAAGTGTTTTTAGTAAAAGATGAGATGTACTGACAATTTAATGAAAATGTACCTGTCTGTTCTATGTGAACAGTGGCAACTGTAGGGTTGGACTCAGCCTGAGCCTTTCCCTTGTTAGTATCACATGCATTTTTGAATTCTAGAAACTCAGCAAACAGTTTGTCAGTCATAGAAGGATTAGTGGTAACAAGAGAATTAGGGTTGTTTGTGATGACAAAGTTAACAGAAGGTTTGGTGTTGGATTTTTGAAGGTCTGGATGAATTCTGGGGCCTTTTGGACCAATCCAATTGGATGGATAGCCAATAACTTGGTAACATTTCTCAGATGGATGATTGTAGCCACAATGACTGCATTTAAATCTTTTCTTATCCTTAGGATCAGCAGGTTTAAAGTATTTCGAAGATTTGGCAAGCATGACAGCAGGTTCAAAGGATTTAGGGATAGGTTGTTGTAAGGATCTCTGACTCTCTTCTTGTAAAAGTAATGAGTAAACCTTTGAAAGAGATGGAAAAGGCGATGAAAGAAGAAAATGACTTCTCAATTGAGCATAGGAATCATTTAGACCAACAAGGAATTTCATAACAGCATCATTTTGTTGAGCAAGAGTCATTGAATCAAAGATATCACAAGTACAGCGAGTCATGGCACCACAAACACATCGAAAAACAGGTCTGTATGTGATGTATTCATCCCAAATGGATTTAAAAGCAGTGTAATATTGAGTTATGGACTGAGAACCCTGATCCATGTTACTTAATGATTTTTCAAGTTGAAAAACCCTAGGACCACTACTAAGGGCATAGCGAGATTTCAGTTCATCCCAAACTTGCTGAGCATTAGTGAAAAATAACAAAGATGAACGAATATCTTTAGAAACAGAGTTCAAAATCCAAGAAAGTACCAAGTTATTTGCACGAATCCAAGCAATATGATCAGTAGGGTGAGTAGTAGGGTTAGGGGTTACCAGAGTACCATCAATGAAAGCAACTTTGTTTTTCACGCTTAAGGCCATGGTGACAGCCCTGCACCAGGCCACATAATTGTCTCCGGTGAACATGTCGGCAACGATAACGGCACCGGGATTGTCCCTAGCATGTAGGAAGTATGGCGACACTGGATCGTTTGTTGGATGAGCCATCGCAGTGTCCCAAGCAAGATCATATCAGATTTTACAGGGAAAAAGAGGCGATTCAAGGAAATCGAAACTAATCGGAGCATATCCGTAAGGAAAGCAACATATCGACACAGATTAGAGACAGATAATCTCGAATCGGAAAAAAATGAACAACGGCGAAGAAATCAAACAAAAAACGAAGAAATCATATACGAGCAGCGGAAATTTAGATGGATCGAGAATAGATCCCGAAAACTGATACCATAATAGAATAGAAAAGTGGTAAAAACAACATCAAATCTTTATTATGAAATGAAGAACGATTTACAGAGACAAAAGAAAGGAAAGCTTCAGCGTTTTAGAGAGAGAGTAGAGAGAAAAGTGAGAAGACGAAAAAGTGAAGAAAAAACCCTAGCTAGGCCTATATATACAAGGACAAACAGAAAAGGGTTGTTTATAAAATAAGTACAAGCCCAAATACTAAAGTCCAAAATACAAAATACATAAGCCCAATAAGTCTAAAGTACAAATAAAGTTCTGATCCAAATAAGAAATATATTCTAATATCCATATATCCCGAATCTTTTGGATCCTAAGAATCATTAAGTGTCACACGTTTACCGCAATCAACCCCAGGCCACCCTTCAGAGTTATGCCTCCAGTCGTATGTATAACAGCTCATCCAAGTCCAACTGGTGATTAGGTCACCAGGTCATCCAAGTCATAGGACAATAACTCGACTTACTGGAAACTACCTCGACCTACCTCCTCTAAGTCGAGCTAAGGGGGAGCAGTCTCAAATCGAGCTATATAATAGCCCCAATTCAGGACCGAACTCTTCTATGCTATATCATTGTGTGATGAGTGCTGCAAAACCCAGAGTTAGGCAGTGTTTTAAGGGGCTGCTATGATGATGACTGTTGTTCGGTTCCAAGCACTATTCACTATTTTCCCTGCTTTAAACATACACCAAACGCCCCACCACAACTTGCTCAAGAAAAATTATTAGACAAAATTCCAAATACAACCCGAAAAAGAAAACTGTAGCATTAAACTCAAACCAATTCATGGCACTGTTTTAAAATTTCCATACAAAACCTAAATGAGTGCAGTTTGCAAAAATACAGACTCGAACCCAACGTAGAGCCAAATTACTAAAAAAATACCTGAGGCTTAGGGTACGTGTGTAACTAAAAAAATTACTGAATCTTCCCAAATTCCACGTGCAGTCCCACTTAACAAAGTACACTTCTAAAAGGGAGTGAAAATAAATTCTTCTACGAATACCTTGTAAATTAGTCTAAATTAATCGATCATGTAAGTTACTGGAGCCGGAGTTACCTTGCATACCTCGACACTAAACCCGTAGTCCATTAGAACCAAGAGCCATGCACGTTGCTGTTCAGAAAGCCTGTCCCTCTTCACCTCCCAATTCGCAATATAACATTCATTAATGACTCATATAGACTTTAATGCTCAAACAAGCATCTTCCATCCAAGTAGGTTCAATGAACATGCATCCCTTGGTTTTAGCCAAAGGAATTAACATATTTGATGGCACAAATCATTTCATCTAGTCTCTAGATATGTTTTCATTTAAATAGTTTTTCAGTAACCGTGACCAATAATTTCAACGAGTCTCTTAACTTTTACTTGTTATTGAGTCTTCTAATTGACCGCAAGTCACATTATTCAATATTACCATTATTTATAATTATCACTAACAAAGCTCAAATGTTGGTCAATTAGAAATTCAATATGGCAAAAAATGTGTAAATGATAAATAGTTTATAACTTGTTATAAAACTAGCTTCTCTTAGTCAACAGATCAATATATCCATGAACATACCCCCAACATCACAATTATCAGGAAACAGAACTGGGGCAACAGTTTGAAGAAGTACAACAAACTTTAATAATACTATGATCAATAAGCCATGTTCTCATGCCGGAATTTCACGGTTCAAAAGTCATGCTCTCAGCCTCCTTTCTTACAGAATCGAAGAGCATAAAACAGAGGTATCGTTCACCAAAGCTCGAGAAAATGCCCTGCAACCGATATTCATGAAAACATGAGATGGTCAATGGGAGAGATTATTTCTAGAAATTATTCCAAATCAACCCAACAAGCCAGAAAACCTCTAAAACAGGTAAGTCGAATCTGACTAAAGAGAGAAGTAAAAAGAAAAAATATCACAATCAATTTTGATAAGAAAAGAGTAGACTTACAACAATGAGTTTTCCAGCATTTTCAGGTCGCTTAGCAACATTAATTGCAGCAGCAGCTGCTGCTGCTGCACCAGATGATATTCCGGCGTGCAACATAATATTTACGGACTCAATACACGACTCGGATTAAGATGCATATTTCGGAAATACTGAAAATGTTTAAACTAACAAGACTAGACAAGTATTGTTATAACTTACTAATGGGTCGAAACCCACAGTTGACACTAGGGGGTAGAATTACCCTTTCCATTTCCAGGCACTTTTTTAACAGTGACATCATTAAGGTGAAGCCTATATAATATTCTTGGCTTGAACAATGAAAATGTAGAGACAGACATTTCCCGCAAAGAAATGAAAAAAAAAAAAAAAATTCCTATAGAAGAGTGACAATTCTCCATTGGCAAAAACAGTCGCAGCAAAAAAAAAATGTCGAAGACACATAAAAAAATGAGTTATACTTATATCGGAAGATAAAAGGCAATATTACCAAAGAACCCTCAGCCGTGGACTGTTAGCATGACGAGACAATACTTCGATCATGTCAAAAACCTATGTCTTCATCGTGTGATTCCATATATTCGCGGAAGACAATCTCACACATCTCAGATCCTCGATCAAATGATGAAATTCTCCCGACTGATTCTGCTAAGCACTGTATTTCCATCCTCTCCAGGACTTTAGCATTCTTTAAGAGATATCTAACCATGTCGAGTTCATGCTCTGTACTGTCCAATGCCAGAATTTGTACTATTTTAAGATGCGACAACAGGCAATTAGGCACTTGGAGGGGAGCCGCCAACCAGCGCTTTCGATTATTATAAACCTGACAATGAAACAGAAAGGTAAACATGGAAATGTGAACAAGTATAAAATTCTGACAGGAGATGAATAAAAAGGAAAAGCTTACCCTAGGGATAATAAGGACTTTAAGTTTATGAGCCTTCTCTAGGAAATATGTGAGAAACCACCAATTGACGTTCAGTTTGAGTTTTGTTAAATTGTGAAGCTTCGTGATTGAATTAGCCAGCAGGCATTTAGGAGGCAACAACTGGAGGGGTTCCATCTTGGATTCAGGTTGTGGATATTGTATGACCTGATGATGAAACAAAAAGAAAACAAATGCAGAACAAGGCCAGGCCATCAATCACATATAACCATACAAGTTGAAAATACGGACAAAACAATCAGACTAACATTAAGGACTTGAAGCATGTTAGCCTTCTCCACGAAATATGAGATGAAACGCCAGTCACCTTTCACCTTGAGTTTGGCTAAATTGTGAAACTTTATGTTCAAATAGACAGGGGTCAAGTCAAGAACCTGCAAGAAAATGAAAAAAGATTA
>CACSLK010027773.1:8447281-8463270 GCA_902706635.1 Striga hermonthica
TTATGCTAAATAATTTGTGTAATGTATTTTTTATGTTAAATAATTTTGTTCTTTTTATTAAATAATTTTGTGTTTTTTATTTATTGATGTATTATACTTTTATTTTGCAAATTTTTAATATAAAAATAATGCCATATGAATAAAAATTTAACACAACTCATTTTTCTACTATTCACCTGTGAACTCAAGCTTCTCTAATTAAATGCTCGGAGCTCCGAAATACTTGATAAATTTTCCGCATGACATCGTGCCTGAATGATCTACACGTACCAACTCGATTCTCGGTAAACTGAAGTCACACGCGACCTTGCGAGGCCCACGTAAACGGCTTTTTTTATTTATTTTACTAATATGCACCCTCAACTCGGGCTTCTCAATATCAATGCTCGGGGCCTCGAAATAATAAATAAACGCCATGAACGACTTCTCCTCCTCTCATGCTTTCTAGAATGCATTTTTGCTAATGTTCGGCTCGCTTACGAGGGCCGACAGGCTTCCCGAAGTCGGGACATGAAAATAAAGCTCTTGCTGCCATTTGGGTAATAAACATTTATATAATATTACGTATTCATATATATAGCAAATTATTTGAAATAAAAATAAATAAAATATATTTTTATTATTTGAGTAATTAATATTTTATATAAGATTAAATATACATATATACCAATTTATTTGAAATAAAAAATAAATAAAAATATTATTTATTAAATGTAGAGGAAAATGTAGAGATAAAGGTTGGAGATGAATGTTCAACTCTATTTTAAAGTAGAGTAAAGTCTGCGCTAGAGTAGAGAGATGGGCTGGAGACAATCTGTTTTATAGCATATGTACAATATACAATGCTATACCCATTTATTTGATTGATTATATACCCAAAGCATAGTTTATTCAAAAATGTGTTACTTAATAGTTATATGTACCATTTAAAAAGTGATACTAAATAGTGTTATAATAGAGAACTTAATGTAACATTTATAATAAGTGTTGCCTAATTCTACAATATTGTTACATAAAACATTTGATAGCAAAGGAAACTGTAGCACCCAATAAAATATTATTATGATTTATAGTAACACATTTTAAAGATTAAGTAACACTTTATTCGAGTTGCATAAAGTTATTTTTTTAGAGTGTTTATATATAATGTTGTCCATGTTGTGGATTTGGATGACACTATATATGGGTGGGTAATTATGAAAAATCCTGAATGATGTATTTCACACACACACACATTCCCTTTCCATTGTTAATGTTTAAAATAAAAATTTGAATAAATTGATAGTGGCGTGTGAAAATTGGTTTTGGGGAGGGGGGGGGGTAGTTCTATAGGCCTCATCCGGATTTTTTATTTGGACCACATTGACCACTTTGTTGTGATAAATTAACATAGCATTGGCAAAATGTTGATTCAAGACATTTTTGCTATTCAAGGTAAGCTGGTTCTTTTAGTTCAGTTCTACTTTGGATAAACAAACAAAATAGTTTTGGTCAAAAGTTCCAAACAAAAGAAGAAATAAAAATAGCTACAATCAGGCATCATATACTAAAGCAACCTTTGAAACCTTTTTCAACATGATGTGGAATGTTAGCAATAATTTGTCCCTACAACACACTGTTATATATATATATATATAGACTTTGGATTTTGTCGGGGGAAAAGTAAATAATAACATAAATTATGCCAAATTATAGGATAAATATTACTGATTTATTTATTGATTTATATTTTTTTTTTATAAAACTTAATAATATTTTCTTATATGTACTTTTTATGTATTGTGATTGCACACGGATTGCACGTAAATATATTTCGGATGGCAAAAAAATTGAACAAGAATCAACAAACAAAAATTTCCTATTAATATAATTAAAAACGTCGCCTTCACTTTTCTTTCGAAAGAAAAGCGTCGCTTTCACTTATCATGCAAGGTTGTAACACTCGTATGGATTCATTAAAAGTTGGGCAGTAAACATTTTTTTTTTTTCTTTACTATTTTTCCTTTTGTTTTTGTTGTTAATGGTTCATAGATTTTGAAGCAATAATATCCGATGATGATTCATATCATACCCCACCAAATGTGCTAATTCCCTTATTTATTAAATTCAAAGTAATCAATCAAATTTTTAAAAAATGTCAAAGAGACTATAATTAGAATAACAAACCATGTCAACTCAGCCAAATGATCTAAGAAGCATCAATTAGTAAAAAAAAAAAAATTAGTATTCAAGGGAATAATATTCCTAATTTATAAACTCGTATTCAAGGATATAATAGAAAGTTGAATTGTGTGTCGGGTAATTATTTCATGAAATAATCATTTAGGGGTATATATAGATGAAAAATGGTCATAGTTGTTGACAAAAACAATTTTCGAACAATAATAATCTACGGCACATTTTTAATAAAACAATATTACTTTTAATATTTTATTATTTTATGTATTAACATTTAATCTCATCATCATGCTTTTTATTGAAATTTGAAGATTTTAAGTTTGGTTGTACTTCATTGGTTCAAATTGTGATCATTGATTAATAATGCTCTTGGCCTCAGAATATAGTTGAATAGATAATAGTAAAAATAAAAGCAAAAGAAAATAAATATTTAATAGAACAGTAAAATATGACAAAAAATTACTTTCACGACTCAATAGAACTTATAATTTTGGAATTGTTAACGTGTCAACAAAACAACACTTTCAACGTTGAAAACTAATATATTTTTTATCAACAAGGGAATTAATTAAGAACTTCTCAATGACAAGCACTAGTAAAGAAAAAATTACAATCTCATTAATTTATGCATCAAATATTTTCATTACCCACCGCAGCTATCGCCGTAGCCTCCATCGCAACCTCCGCCGCCGTGATTATGGCTGTGGCCACCGCCGTGGCGAAAAGATTTTCTCTCGACCACATAAACATCGTGGCACCGCCACTTCCCGCCGTTTGTTGGCCTTTATCGACGTCGGATTTCAATCTGTATTTATTGCTGAGACAATTGATAATAAGATACAAAGAGGAGAAAACGAATACACTATGCAATGAAGATCAGTAATAATGTTGTTGCGGATGCCAGAGATTTATCAAAACTGACTAAAAACTTCGTCACATGCTTATATATATAAGCAACAACTTATTAGTTACATGAATATATTTGCCCTCCTTTGTTTATTATTAGGAGTATTATCGTTTTTGGATCGAGTTTAGAGATTTGAGTTAATTTGTAGAAGTACAATTCGATTATAATCTATATAAGCTATGGCGAAAAGTAATGATGATAAGTACTATATTTCGTATTAAAAACTATTTACTATTCAATTATTTATAACAATAATACTCATTAACTCACATATTTTATAATTATCAAATATTATTTTATCAATTATCTATGACAACACAATTGATAATTTTTTGTTTTCTTTTATATATCACATCACGTTTACACTAATAATTCTACCATTATAATTCGTTCACATTAATAAAAAAAATCACTCAAGTGAAGTATATCCACTAGCACTCTTTGAGTGTATCTCCCTTTGTTGTTGTTTGGTTTCAGTTTTTTCGCGGGCTTTCCGAGTTTATATTTGAACTCTTGTAGCCTTTGTTTGTGTTTAATGTTATTCATTTATCGCTTGAAAAGAAACAAAGTATATCCACTAGCACGGCCCCATCTGATCTCATTCCTTTACAAATAATGAATGCCACCTTTATTTATTTTACGCGTACTAAGTCCAGCTCCAGTGCATCGCTACAATTGGATTTATCGCCAGAGTAGTGTCCAAATTTACTCCAATCCTGTGCTGGATTTAGACGTTACTCCAAAGTTGTTAACAGTGGATGTAGCGATGCTGTAACACCCCGCTATTTTATTGAAATCAGAGTACGCATTTTTTGCAAATTTACTGAATAAACTTAATAAATATTTATTTTGCGAAAACTGATTCGGAGGGTTACCGCGAAAATCTGACTTTTCTGAAACCGTTAATTTTAAGACTGGTCGTATGATATGGTCGAACCGGACCAGACACCTGCAATGGAGGACAGAGAGCAGGCAGCAGAGACTAAGGGGATCAGACGTGGTCGACAGACGCTGGTTACTCGAGGAGTTGGTCGAGGAAGGATGGTCGGATAGGACGTGGTCGTAAAGAATTGGTCGAAACAGCAGAGTGCACAAGGGAATCTCCAGCACGTGAAAGGGAGGACTGCGGCGTTCTATGAGTGGCCCATAGCTATAACAAACTCTGACATTCCCTGACAAATGGGATGCGTCGCCTGACATCAGGGAAGGTGGAGGCGCGCGGTTGTACGGACGAGCAGAGGACAGTTGACCGAACTCGCCCAACTCGCGCGTGTAGAACAGGTAGCTCGCCTCTATAAATAGGGGCGAGAATTCTCACTTTAGGGATACAATCTCTCATACTCTTACATTTTTCCACACACTTATATTATCTCTCAAGATTTGACTTGAGCGTTGGAGGCTCTTCACCGAAAAACACCTCCGGTGTGGGAGTTTCGTGCAGGTTTCATGTTCAACCGGTGAGGAAAACGAGCTTGAGGCGGTTTCCATCCGGTCGGGGTGCGAGACTTGTATTATTGGCGCCGTCTGTGGGACTTCGTTCAAAAGGTTGTGTTCTGAGCTCAGCTATGGCGGACGAAGTTCCTCGAGTGAATTTGCAGTCGTCGTTCGATGAAGTGTGGACGACGACAAGACCGATGGGAGCAAGACCTCCACCTAGTTTCTCCGGGCCCTCACAAACACCAATGACCCCAACACCGATGCCTCAGGGCGCGACGATTCCAGGTGGAAGAGAAGGCACGAGCAGAGAGCACGAAGCTCGTGAAGCAGCACCGACGGCAGCCGTGATGCCGTTGCAAGCAGGCCCGGTTGTGGCGCAACAGGTTGGACCATCGGTGCAGACAATGGTGCCGCCAATATGAGGAGCACTGCAACCCCCTGTCCAACAAATAGTGACCATGACGAGGGAAGAGATGCAGAGGATGATGGCCAACGCAGCGATGCAAGCTATGCAGCAGGTCACTCACCAGACATACCAGGCTGCTACCACACCGACCACGATACCGGGAACGCAAGAGGAGGACGTGTCGAGTTATGGCGGAGGAGGAGAGCACAGAAATAGAGCGATGGAGAGGATGGTTGAGCAGCTCCGGCAGCTGCAGGAGAAGGTGGAGGGAAGGCCGGACAGGCGTGCTTGAGGACACCCGTTCTCGAGGGAAATTCTAGCTGCACCACTGCCCGCGAGTTCCCAGGAGATAAATCTGATTTTTGATTGGTCGAGCGACCCATCGAGGCATGTGAGGGCATTCAAAAACATGCCCGTCTTGCACGGGTATTCGGATCCGGTCAGTTGCAGGGCTTTTCTGTCGACCTTAGGAGGAGGCGCGCTCGACTGGTTCCACCAATTAGCTCCCGGTTCGATCAGAGACTTTGAGGATTTTGCAGGACAACTTACTAATCAATATTCAAGCGCGGTCGCCCAGGAGAAGACATACCTCACTCTGATGGCGGTGCGACAAGGCGAGAAAGAGTCCCTACGGAAATATATTGCTCGATACAGTCAAATGTGTTTAAAGGTACCCACGGCGGGCGACGAGGTGAAGGCAAGAGGATTGATTAGGAGTCTGCAACCAGGAGCATGTCGAACGTCATTGGCGAAGACGCCGGCTCGAACTTACGACGAGGTGCTTAAGGGATGCAAGAAGTACATTAATTTAGAAGAAACGGAAGCTGAGTTTGCCAAGCTTGAGGAGGTAGTGAAACATGAGCAAAGGAAGGGAAGGCTGAGCTCGCCCAGGAGGGGATCACCTAGAAAAGATTCTCCAAAAGGTGGATCCTCTAAGAAGCTGTCGCCCAGAAGGGATGGATGAAATTCGTTCCGTAGAGGACGAGAAGATCGCTGGCAAGGACGACACCGGTTACCAAAGGGCCAAAGATATAACCATTTCACTCCTATCAACGCCCAGGTGGGCGAAGTCTTGGCGGCCATTGAGGAGAAGTTGGAAAGCAAGGAGGTCACGTGGCCGGCGACGAGGTTCGAGGGACCGACCAAACCCAGGTCGAATAAATACTTCAGATTCCATAGAGATTATGGACATAACACGGAGGATTGTAGGCACTTGAAAGATGAGATCGAGCGTCTCATACGGGCAGGGCACTTGAAAGAATTCGTCATCCGTGATCGACCGTGGGGTAAAGAAAGGAGAAGGTGCAGGGAGGATTCAGTGGCAAGGAGTGATAGGGATGATGATAGGGAAGACGACGCTAGAAGAGAGAGAAGGAGGCAACAGAACGATGATTGAGAGGAGCCGAGGGAGGAGGTGCCCGCGAAGAGAGGCACAATTTATATGATCTCATGAGGGCCCACGGATGGAGATCGAACAATGCACAAAAGGGGCATGTGCGAGCTGTGAAGCGCAAAAGGGAAGAGGTCGGGATAACTGGCCGAATGCCAGTGATCAGCTTTCAGGCAGAAGATGCAGAGGGGATCTTGCTACCCCACAATGACGCACTGGTCATCACAACAGAGGTAGCAGGTTTCGACCTAAAGAGGGTGTTCATCGACACTGGGAGCTCGGTCGATGTGATGTTCTATGACTGCTTCGCGCAGATCAACAAACATTTGAATCTGGAGCTGAAACCGGTAGCGACAGCCTTATATGGTTTTAATGGAGGAGAGGTGATGCCAATGGGCGAAGTGAGCCTGACTGTAGCGTTGGGGTCGGGCGATACGAGGAAAGTAAGGATGGTCCGATTCGTAGTGGTTGGTGCAGAATCGTCTTATAATATCATTTTGGGACGGATAGGTTTAAACGCGTTCCAAGCGGTCGTGTCTATATACCACATGGCGATCAAATATCCTGTGGGGGAAAATATGGGCGAGATTGCTGGGGACCAGATCACATCGAGAAGTTGCTACCAAACTACAGTCAACAATAACAAGCAGATGGCAAAAAAGCAATTGAAAGGCAAGGAAGAGAGGCCCGATCGACCAGGAGGGTCGAGAACAAAGGAAGAAAGGGGATGGCAGGATAAAGGAAAGGAGAAGATAGACATACAACCAGGGGATGAGGTCGAAGAAGTTCAGATGGTGCAGGGGGGTGATGATCGCAAGTTCAGGATTGGGAAAGATTTGGGAGAGCCGATCAGGTCGAAGTTGGTCAGTCTGATAAGGGAGTTTACAGACATCTTCGTTTATACAGCGGATGAGCTAACGGGGATCGAAGCCAGGGTGATCGAGCATAGGCTGAATATTGATCTCAGCGTAAGGCCAGTAAAACAGAAAATGAGGCATCATGGCATGGAAATGGACAAAATTATCGAGCAGGAGGTCGAAAAGTTGTTGAACGCCCATATCAAGAGAATCCAGTTTCCAGAGTGGTTGTCTAACACGGTGGTGGTGTCTAAATCGGGAGAGAAATGGAGGATGTGTATCGACTTTCGCGACCTGAATAAAGCATGCCCGAAGGATCTGCACCCACTACCACGGATTGACCAGCTGGTAGATTCCACGGCGGGGTGTGAGCTGCTCAGTCTAATGGATGCCTCACAAGGGTACCATCAAATTCCCCTGGTGAAGGAGGATTGGTAGAGGGTAAGCTTCATAACGAGCAAAGGCACCTATTGCTACGTAGTTATGCCGTTTGGGTTAAAGAATGCTGGGGCAACTTATCAAAGACTGGTCGACCAGATTTTCAAAGACCAATTAGGAAAAAATATGGAGGTATATGTCGACGACATGCTGGTGAAGAGCAAGGTGGAGGCGGATCATGTGGGTGACCTGAGGGAGACTTTCCAAACACTGAGGAGGTATGGCATGAAGCTTAATCCAGCCAAGTGCTCGTTTAGTGTAAAAGCAGGAAAATTCTTGGGCTATATGGTAACAAAGCGGGGAATAGAGGTAAACCCTGAGAAAGTGAGAGCGGTGATAGAAATGAAGCCACCTACCAGTGTGAAGGAGGTTCAAATACTAACTGGTCGAATAGCGGGGTTGAGCAGATTCATCTCTAAAGTGGTTGAGAAGAGTGCCCCTCTGTTCAAGACATTGAAGAAGAGCTCGAAGTTCAAGTGGACGGAGGAAGCCCAGAAGGCCTTCGAAGAGTTGCGGGAGGTGCTGGCAAACTTGCCCTTGCTAGCTAAGACAATACATGGAGAAGAACTTGTGCTCTACATATCGGTGGGTGAGAATGCGGTAAGCTCGGTGATTACGAGAGAAAGGAGTGGCACAATTCCCAATATACTATGTCAGACGAGTAATGCAGGGAGCAGAGTTGAGGTACTCAGAGATTGAGAAATGTGCATTGGCAGTGGTCGTGACGGTCCGAAAGCTAATACCATATTTCCAAAACCATAGGGTCAAGGTGCAAACAAACATGCCTCTGGAGCAGACTTTAGGCCGAACAGCAGTGTCTGGTCGACTAGTGAAGTGGGCGGTCGATCTAAGCGAGTATTCTATCCTTTATGAACCATGGAGGGCGATCAAGGCGCAAGTTTTGGCCGACTTTATTCAGGAAGGTACGAAGGAGGAAGAGCAAATGGAGAGAATGTGGCAACTGTTCGCGGATGGCTCGGTTTCGAGGAGTGGAGCGGGCTTGGGCATAGTACTGGTGTCGCCCAAAGGAGATTACTTGGAATTTGCTGTTAAAATGGGGTTTCGAGTGTCAAACAATGAGGCAGAATACAAAGCGGTGATTAAGGGGCTGCAGTTAGCCCTAGCCAGAGGTGCTCGACAAATCCAAGTCCACTCTGATTCCCAGCTGGTGGTCGGACAGTTTCAGGAGGGTTTTGAGATCAAGGAGGACAGGCTGCAGCGTTATGTGAATGATATGAAGGGGCTGAAGGAAAAATTCGGATCTTTCGAGTTAATGCAAATACCAAGAGGAGAGAATGGTCGAGCCAATCTGTTATCTAAAATCGCTCAAAATTTGGTAGACTGTAAGAGCAGAAGTGTGACCCTGCTCCACATGGAAAGAAGTCTGGTCGAAGCAGAAGTGGTAGAGATCGAAGAAGTCGAAGACTGGAGAGCTCTGATCCTGAAAGAGCTGAGAGAAGGAACAGTCAAAGTAGTGAGAAGGTTTTTCGAGCAGGGAGGGATTCTTTACAAGCGATCGTATGCCAGACCACATTTGCGGTGCGTGACCAAGGAAGAAGGTCGGTACGTCCTCAAGAGGTACATGAAGGATGCTGCAGCGACCACAGCAAGGCTGGAGCCATGGTGGCAAAAATTTTGAGAGCAGGGTATTTCTGGCCGACAATGAAGGCGGATGCCAAGGAGATGACCAAAAGATGCTTGCAATGTCAGAAACACGGCCCGCTTATCAACCAACCCGCTGAGACAATGACCACTATGAGTGCACCAATTCCATTCGCGCAGTGGGGAATCGACCTGGTAGGGCCAATGCCGCAGGCGACAGGGCAACGAAAGTTCTTGATTGTGGCGGTCGATTACTTTACGAAGTGGGTGGAAGCTGAGCCACTGGCCAAGATCACAGAGGAGAAAGTAATCCAATTTCTGTATAACATCATTTGTTGTCGGTTCGGAGTTCCCAAAGTCTTGATATCTGATAATGGAACTCAATTTAACGGCAAGCGAGTTAGGGCGTGGTGTGAAGAAATGGGAATCGAGCAGCACTTTGCTTCAGTCGCCCACCCACAAGCTAATGGACAAGTGGATGTGACTAACAGGATTATATTGAATGGGCTGAAGACAAGACTGGAGAAAGCCTCGGGGGCATGGGTCGACGAGCTAACGTCTGTACTCTGGGCCTACAGAACTACCCTGAGGTCGACCACTGGGGAGACACCTTTCAGCCTGGTCTATAGGATGGAAGCGTTGTTGCCGGTCGAACTAGAGTTGCAATCCCAGCGAGCAGGAACATATAACTGGGAGCAGAATGAAGAACTCATGTTAACTACCTTGGATACAATTGAAGAACTCAGGGAATAAGCCTCGACCAGAGTGGAGGTGTACAAACAACGGATGAGAGCAGCCCATGACAGAAAAGTGAGAATCCGCCAATTTCAGGTGGGCGATCGAGTCTGGAAAAGGGTGGACGTGTTCAAACATGTAGGAAAGCTGGAGCCTAATTGGGAAGGACCTTACTTGGTCGAGAAAGTCCATGCAGGAGGAGCATATTCCTTGAAGGATGCTGAGGGCAGATCGCTAGCCAGGTCGTGGAACGTAGCTAATCTTAAAAAATATTATGTATAAAACATGTCATTTACAAGTGGTGACTCCCTTTTTTATACTCGAGCAAATTGGATTAATGTAGCTCCAGAGCGAATTTTGTTTAAGGATTGTCAAAATAATCAATTTCTATGATTACTGATTTCTGTTCATATCTACCATTAATTTCTCACAACATGTCATTTACAAGTTCGGTCTGATCTACTTAGCGGCATAGTCAATCTTTGTATGTGGTCACATGGGTCCTAAATTCAATATACATAATGTAAGCCGATCACTTATACAATCTTTTTTTTTTTTGGAATTTCCTGTCGGATGCGCGTGGAATCACGGATGCAACCCCTGCTTACCATCATTGGAAGCAAGAGAAAAGTCCTTCGTTTTTGGAACACCTCGACCAAGGGGTGGGCGAAGGTCGCTTGTTTTCGGAACACTCCAAGGGGTGGGCATGTGGTCGACAACATCCACGCCTCCGGGCTGGACGACCACAATGTTTTCGGAACATCCCTTAGGGTGGGCAAGCGAGAAGACCAAAGTCCTTCGTTTTCGGAACACCTCGACCAAAGGGTGGGCGAAGGTCTTTTGTTTTCGGAACACTCCAAGGGTGGGCATGTGGTCGACAACGTCCACGCCTCCGGGTTGGACGACCACAATGTTTTCGGAACATCCCTTAGGGTGGGCAAGCAAGAAGACCAAAGTCCTTCGTTTTTGGAACACCTCGACCAAGGGGTGGGCGAAGGTCGCTTGTTTTTGGAACACTCCAAGGGGTGGGCATGGGGTCGACAACGTCCACGCCTCCGGGCTGGACGACCACAATGTTTTCGAAACATCCCTTAGGGTGGGCAAGCGAGAAGACCGAAGTCCTTTGTTTTCGGAACACCTCGACCAAGGGGTGGGCGAAGGTCGCTTGTTTTCGGAACACTCCAAGGCGTGGGCATGTGGTCGACAACGTCCACGCCTCCGGGCTGGACGACCACAATGTTTTCGGAACATCCCTTAGGGTGGACAAGCGAGAAGACCAAAGTCCTTCGTTTTCAGAACACCTCGACCAAGGGGTGGGCGAAGGTCGCTTGTTTTCGGAACACTCTAAGGGGTGGGCATGTGGTCAACAACGTCCACGCCTCCAGGCTGGACGACCACAATGTTTTTGGAACATCCCTTAGGGTAGGAAAGCGAGAAGACCAAAGTCCTTCGTTTTCGGAACACCCCGACCAAGGGGTGGACGAATGTCGCTTGTTTTCGGAACACTCCAAGGGGTGGGTGTTGTAGCAAATTATTTTTATTTTTACCGAGTACCGAATCAAAAGATTCGTTCCCCAGGTCGATCTCTCGAGGAAGACGGTTCAGAATTTAGTGTTGGTATTAATTATTTTTATTTTTACCGAGTACCGAATCAAAAGATTCGTTTCCCGGGTCGATATCTCGAGGAAGACGGTTCGGAATTTAGTGTTGGTATTAATCGCACACAAAAAGAAAATAAATCCTAAACACTCTGATCAATGATGATTTGGAGAAATATCTAAAACTAATTAGAACTAGGAAAGCGAAAATAATGAATAACAAATAAATTGCTAGAGAAAAAAAAGAAGTTCTAGGGGTCGGGAAATCTCATCAATTCTTAAACTATGTTGAACGATTATTTGTTCGGTTACAAGATTTAACAAGCCTACACGTCTAGAGGGCTATGCTCAATAACTCTTCGTAACAAGAGCACATACATAAACGATAAACTCATTCAAACAAGCAGCACATAGACAATACGTTTCCGAACAAGTCTACTCTTTACGAGCCGAAATCGACCGACATCTCCCCTCTCGGTTCTAAACGTCGATTAACTAGGTTAGAATGGTGATCAATCAACTAACCCTATAATTCACACAACTCGCATAGATTGAACAAAACACATTCCACATAATTCAAACAAGAATCAAAATCCCTAACCCTAGGTGAATGGATTACCTCATGCTTAGATTCAATCTCATGTTAACTGGAATTAAGAACATAAAACCAATCAACAATAATAAAATAGAATTGAAAAACTTACAATTAGATTAAGACTTGAAAGATTTCAATCCAAATGTCTTTGTGTCCAACAATCCAAGCATGAGAAAATAAAAAGAAAAACAGAGAAAATTATCCTAACAATATTGAGTTTTTGGAGAGAAAACTTGAAAGGAACGATACTGGGGGTTGTTCCTTAGGTCTGGAGGTTCGTTTTGATATATAGTGCGCGAAAAACGGAGCTAAAACGAGTAAAAACGAGCAAAAATAAAAACAGGGGTCGACAGGGTCGCGACTCGCGAGTGTCAACTCGCGAGTCGCGAGTTGGACGGGTCGCTGGGCTGCTGGAGGCTCTGTTACAGTCGCGAGTCGCGACGTTTCTCTGGCGAGTCGCGACTAAAACTCGTGACTCGCGACTTTGTGCTCGCGACTCGCGAGATTCTGGGCTGCACTGCGCCATTTTGCGTTTTCGCCTCGTTTGAGCTCGTCCGAACTCGGAATTAAGTTCCGTTTTTTCCTATGCGTCGCTAATGAACCCCTCTATCCAGTTATGCTCTCGAAACCAACTTTTCCTGAAGAGAAAATTCGCCCGAATCTTTCGACCTACACACCAAAAACGACAAAACACAAAGGAAAACCGAAAAAACAAACAAAAAACACATAATGACTCAAAATGAAGGAAAACACATAATAAAACACGAAACGGACTAAAAACTAAAGAAACGACCTAAAATGGGGGAAAAAGAAAGATAATATAAACACGAAAAATGCAACAAAAATGGGACAAACAGTGGGCATGTGGTCGACAACGTCCACGCCTCCGGGCTGGACGACCACAATGCTTTCGGAACATCCCTTAGGGTGGGCAAGCGAGAAGACTAAAGTCCTTTGTTTTCGGAACACCTCGACCAAGGGGTGGACGAAGGTCACTTGTTTTCGGAACACTCCAAGGGGTGGGCATGTGGTCGACAACGTCCACGCGTCTGGGCTGGATGACCACAATGTTTTCGGAACATCCCTTAGGGTGGGCAAGCGAGAAGACCAAAGTCCTTCGTTTTCAGAACACCTCGACCAAGGGGTGGGCGAAGGTCGCTTGTCTTCGGAACACTACAAGGGGTGGGCATGTGGTCGACAACGTCCACGCCTCCGGGCTGGACGACCACAATGTTTTCGGAACATCTCTTAGGGTGGGCAAGCGAGAAGACCAAAGTCCTTCATTTTCTGAACCCCCCGACCAAGGGGTGGGCGAAGGTCGCTTGTTTTTGGAACACTCCAAGGGGTGGGCATGTGGTCGACAAAGTCCACGCCTCCGGGCTGGACGACCACAATGTTTTCGGGACATCCCTTAGGGTGGGCAAGCGAGAAGACCAAAGTCCTTCGTTTTCGGAACATCCCGATTAACGGGACGGCGAGCACAAAGATGGTCATTCTACCTAAACATGTAAGCAAGTGGTGGAGGGTGTGGAGAGATCATCCACATGACAAGGATCACAATCAATATATCCATAAGGAGCCATAATACAAAACAACACAAAGAGTGGAAAGATAAAAGCATCACACAACACGAGGAAAATGAAATTAAAACTTTCATTCCATGACGAGTACAAGATTACAAACTGCACTAAAATAAAATATGAAAATACATCGCCAAACGCCTAAACTACTTTGAAAGAGCAGTGGTAGAGGATGAAGACATAGTAGCAGAAGCCTGTGTTACAGAAGTCGACTGGGCAGCCGTGGCCGAGGACATGGCAGCAACAGTTGATGAAGTGCTTGCAGCTGACGAGGCAAAGGCAGCAAATCCCAACTGAGCCACCATGGTCGACTGGGCAGCCGTGAAGAAAGCAAAAGTGGCAACAAAAGTGGTCGAGTGCAAGGCAACGCTCGAGAAGAAGGAGGCAGCAACAGATTGAGCGGTAGCCGAGGCAGATAGATGGGAGAAGGACGAAGGAGCATTGGTGGTCAAAGGCTGAGGAGGAAGAACGGCCACGGAAAGACGAACTAGGGGCGCCTCCTCGGGCCTTGGCAGATCGAAAGAGCCTTTCAAGGAATGATCCCCCACCAAAGCCTACTCTAAAGACCCGGTCCACCAAGGGTGCTCAGCAGACAAATTGGGATCGCCAGTGAAGCTAGAAGGTGCAGAGAGAATCGTTTCCCATGTCTTGTCCTGGTCGATCTCCCCTGTGAACCCCATCTCTTTCAGCTGGCGCTCAACCTCCCCCATGTTGTAGGTGTAAAAGTCCATCCCCATCTCAGCAGTCTCTTTAAGGAACACTGTCGAGCATATGTAGTCTTTGATCAGCTGCTCCCGATAGGCCTAGAGGAAATTCTGACCAACTTGGGTCCTCCACAAAGCTCGACGAGACTGCTCGATCGCAGTAATAGCAGCGGTCTCGACTTCTTTTTTTTTTCGACCAGCCCTCTCCACTTCAAGGGCCTTAACCTTACCCTTCAATGCATCCTTGTAGCGCTGCTCATCTTTTTTCAGCTGCTCCGCCAAGGCGTGGCGTGTTTTGAGCAGGTCCTCGTTCTCGGCCTTCAACCTTCTATTGTCTTCCTCGAGGCGCCTGTTGTCGCCCTCAAGCACAAGAATTGATCGACCAGTGCCATTCATTGCCTCTTCAAGGAGAGGCACGATGGAGACCAGAGTCTGTGGTAAGAAGAGGAATGAGAAGGACGCAAGACAGGATACGCGAAGATAATGCTAGAAAGGAGATATACCTGTGTCATTGCACGAATGCCATATTCGGCTTGATTGCGACGATTCACCCCCCATCGATGCGTATCATTCGAATGGTAGAAAGCTTATCAGCCGAGACACAGCCTCCTGAGGTCCGACTGACACCAAAGAGAGGGAAAGAGCGTGCGAGGAAAGGGGATGCTCAGTAGAGGCCGCCTCAAGTTGTGACCGCTTGGGGGAGGGCGGAGGATTAGCAGAATGTGGACCAGTCACCTCGGACCGAGGGCATTTTTTAGACGCGTTGCTCTCTCTGGTCGAGTGACTAGGATGGCGCTCGACCTGCCTGGGCGGAGAAGGAGGAGACCGTTGCTTGCTCGAGCGAGGGGAAGTGCCAGCATTGGATTTATCGGGTCGAGAGGCCACATCTTTGGTTGAGGATTGCCCCTTGGCCTTCTCGACACTGGCTGGGGTGTCCTTATGGGTAGACCTATTATCGCCGGATTTCTTCAGGTCTGGCTTATGCAAAAATCCCTCTGCACGAACAACGGAGCCAATCAAAAGTCAATCGACAACATAAAACGTAATAAACTCAAAGTGTATAATAAGGATGACTCGAGCACCTTCTCGAGTTGTTTTATTAACTTCGGCAAGTTTAGGGTCGACGCGAATTTGGAGGATGGTCTCAGCGAGAGGAGGAGAAAATGCTTTATGGGTCAAAATTCCACAATAGTGGAGAAGGTTATCATCTTCAAGCAGAGGGGTAGAAGCGACGGGATTGGAGTTCCACACTTGCATGCGACGGTCGAAGACTGGGTTAGTAGCAGGACGAGCAGGTTTTAGGGGCACCTCTGTGAGCCAGGGAATGGGCGCCCAAGGGTAAGGCTGCGGAGGACGTACGTACACAAACTGATATTTCCATCTCGGAACATTGGATGGTCGATCAGTAATGAAACAAGCTTTATTTTGGCTTTTTAAATAGTGGTCGTCCGCTTGTTTGGAAGCAAAATAGCAGTATACAAAAAAGTCTAAATCTACTCTACCCATGCGAACTATGGACAAAATAATAAAGGACTCTAAGGTCCTGAAAGCGTTGGGGGTGA
>CACSLK010027773.1:8466090-8481737 GCA_902706635.1 Striga hermonthica
AAAGTGGAACCTACAATAATTTGTCAATAATCAATTCTAAAAATTAAAGAATTAATGAACTTAAAAAGACATCCTTCATTATCATAGCATGGAAATAGATTATTTAAAAATAAAAAAAAAATTAGTGTGCAATGACAGTTAAAAAGAATAAATTGTTCAATAATCATTTTAAATCACAGCAGAGTTATTTAATTTTCTAAGGATGAAAAAAGCATCCAATTTCATATATAGAAAATGATCATTTAAACTTAAATTTGGTCTATACTATAAATTCTAAATTTAGAACCACTACACAATATATAATAAATTGATTGAGCTATTAATGGAAAAATGTACTCACTTAAAAATGTACTCATTTAGCATTTAATGGAAAATCCGTCTGGAATTCTCTCGAATGGGAGCCTTATTCTCTTCTTGAGAGAAAATCTGATTTCGATTGTTTAATCGATTAAGCGATCAATTCCTCTCGTATGAGAGCTTCCCTTCTGAACCTTCATCTAAGTTAAAGTATTCTCTTTCCTTCTTAAACCCAGTTCTCTCAAATCACTTTCATTTGTCCATTACAAGATATCGTCAAGCCCGATGGAACGCAAAATCGCAGAATCCCCCAATCCATCGAAAGAAGCAGATGCACTGGTGGCTAGAATAAAAAAAATTGATCTTTCAACCTCTGAAAAGGATATAGTTGAATTAGGGAATGAAGATGTTCAAATAAGCGAAGAAGAATGCTCGAGAAGTCTTATTGGGAAAATTATCGGTGAGCGGAAAGCTTCTCTTGTAGGAATCCGGAAAACAATGACTGCTATTTGGCAAATAAACAACCAACTGGAGGTACAGGAGCTGAACACAAACTTTTTTCAATTTATATTTGGCAGTCTGGAAGACAAGAGAAAGGTATTAAATGGTGTCAACTGGATTTATGATAACCAATTTCTGATTCTACGTGAATGGGAAGACGGTCTATCAATTGATCACCCAGGATTCAATGAGCTAAACATTTGGGTACAAGCCAATAATCTTCCCCTGAATTGGCTAAGTACGGAGGTTGGAATGAAAGTAGGTCGTATTTTTAAAAAAGTTAAAAATGTAATGGTGATTAAAGCAGGGGGCACAAGAGGCAGTTACCTAAGACTGTTAGTTTCAGTTGATGTGAGCAAACCATTACCAAGGTGTGTTCACCTCAAACTAAATAATCAGCTCACAATGGTAGGCTTGCAATATGAAAGATTGGTAAGTATGTGCTACTATTGTGGCATGATCGGGCATCTCGACAGAAGCTGTTCCACAAGAATTGAAGATATTGCAAATGGGAAACTGAAGGAAGGGCAGTTCGGGGAGTGGATAAAAGCTGTAGAAAATAAGTATGGAGGAGCAAGTTCATCAACAAGCCCACCAAATAGTCAGCAAAAAAAATCTCCATCAAGAGAAGCCATAACTCCATTTCAGCCAGCAAATATTCCATACCAATCTTCTGAAAATGATAACACTATACCATCCCCGGGAAGCAAGAACTCACATCTTTCTGATAAAGAGCAGGGCAACATACCAACTCAGGAAAGAAAAAGCTCTGACCCTATGCTCATCTGCAAAGACAATCAGAAGGAACCACAGATAGGGGATGGGATTCAGAACTAGAAAGAGAAAGAAGCCATGCTGGTGGAGGTACCACTATTAATAACCTCGGTGGGAGTTACAGAAGTGAAAGATGCCATTGACATGGAGGAGGTGAGAATAGAACAGAGGCAAGGGAACTCTAATTCTAAACAATGGCAGACTAAAGAAGCTATGAACAAAAAATGGAGAAAAGAGTGGAGAAGAACAGAAGGAGGTGAAGGAAAGCAATTAAAAACCAGAGAAAAGGAAGAAGACCAGACTCACATCCAAAACAGGAAAAGGGCACACTCTCAAGAGAATGGAGAACCTGAAGGAGAGCAAAATCATAACCAAGCATCAGGAAGCAACAAAAAGATGAAAAACAGGACTGAAGAGGTGGAGGAGGCCAGCCTTAAATGGCCCCACCCTCCCCAATGAGTATATTGATATGGAACTGTAGAGGTTTGGGGGGACCCTCTACAGTTTCCCAATTAAAGGAGGCTACAAGAATCCACCCCCCAAATTTTGTCTTTCTTGCTGAAACAAAAAAAAAAAAAACAAAATAATTTTATCAAAACTGTTTGTAAAAAGCTTGGTTTTCATGATAGATGGACAGCCTCTGAACCAAGGGGTAGGAGTGGAGGCATTTTGCTTATGTGGGCTAAAGAAATCAAAATAATTCAAATTATCAAAAACAGTCATTTCTGTTTTGAAGTAGAAGTTAAGAATGAATTGAATAATGGATCTACTTGGTTTATCTTTGTTTATGCTAGTACTAACAAGGAATGCAGAGAGGAGCAATGGAAATATCAGGAGAGAGCAAGTGCTAAATGGGGTAATGACTGGGTGATTGGAGGAGACTGGAACGAAATCCTTCATCCTTCTGAAAAGAGAGGAGGCAAAATGAAAACAGGAAGAGAGTTAAAAGGATTCCAGAATTTCTGTGCTAGAATGAGTATGCATGATATAAACATGGAGGGCCACAACTTCACATGGGAGAACAAGAGAGCAGAAGATGGCTACATCGAAGAGAGGCTTGACAGATTTTTTGCCTCATTTGGATGGATGGCTAAGCACCCAAGAGCCAGAGTACTTAATGTATTTAGAAGTGCCTCAGACCACCATCTATTAGTACTGCAAGAGAACCCTGACAAGATGCTTCACCAAAAGAGAAGATTTTATTTTGACAAGAGGTGGCTCAAAGTGGAAGGGGTCAAGGAAGTAGTCAAAGCAGCTTGGGATATCCCCAAAACAGGAACTCCAATGTACCAGGTGACAGAAAAAATCAAAGAAGTTAGAATTAATCTGCTGAAATGGAGTAGTGGCTTCAGGAAAGATCAAGAAAAGAAGATCAACACACTAACAAAGAGATTGGAAGAGCTCAGAAATCAAGGCAGCTCCAGAGACTGGAATGAGTGGATCAGCAAGAAAAAAGAGTTGGAATTAGAACACAAAAAAGAAGCTGAATTTTGGTGTCAAAAAGCTAGAATCACATGGCTTCAAGAAGGTGATACCAACTCTAAATATTTCCATTCAGTTACCCTTCAGAGAAGACAAACAAACAGAATCTCAAGTCTCAAAAAGGAAGATGGAAGCTGGTGTGGAACAAAGCAAGAGATAGAAGAATGCATTTCCTCTTTCTTTACTAAAATGTTCACATCTGAGGGGTCTTATGAAGATGAGTATATTCTGCAGCACATTTCCCGGGTCATTACAGAAGACATTAATAATTGCCTCATAGCTCCAGTCACTGAAGATGAGATCAAAGAAGCATTGTTCAGTATGAACCCTCTCAAAGCACCAGGGCAGGATGGTATGACTCCTCTCTTCTTTCAAACATTTTGGTCCCTTATTAAGGATGATCTATGTAAAGCTATTTGGAGTTTTTTTTATTCCTGTCAGCTTTTGCAAAATTGGAACCACACACTCATAACTCTCATACCAAAAACTCAAAATCCTGAAACCTTAAGCAATTACAGACCAATAAGCCTTTGTACTGTGACTTATAAAATCATTTCCAAAATTTTGTCAACAAGACTTAAGCCCCACTTGCATCGTTGTATCAGCATGAATCAATCAGCTTTTGTCAAAGACAGGCAGTTACTGGATAATGTCATCATAGCACAAGAAGTAATTCACTTTTTAAACAGGCATAGAACTGGCAAGCATAAATTCATGGCTCTAAAATTGGATATGGAAAAAGCTTTCGACAGAGTTGAATGGAACTGTATTAAGCTAATCCTTCTCAAGTTTGGTTTCCATTCTACTTTTGTTAAATGGGTGTTAGCATGCATCACTTCCACTGCCTTCTCAATTAATTTAAATGGGGATCTTAAAGGATTTATTAAAGCTACAAGGAGAATAAGACAGGGAGACCCTCTGTCCCCATACCTTTTTATTCTTGTTTCAGAGGTTCTCACAAGGCTTATTAAAGCAGAGCAGAGCAGAGGCAGACTTGCAGGGTTGAAAATATCAAAAGAAGGGCCATTCATATCTCATCTTCTCTTTGCAGATGATGCCATAATTTTCACCAAGGCTGAGGTTAATCAAGCTTATACTCTTCTTGATGTGCTTCATAAATATCAATTATTTTCTGGGCAGAAGGTTAATTTATCCAAATCATCTATCTTTTTCAGTAGAAACACACAGGTGGATGTGAGGACTGAAATCTGTCAGATTCTGGATGGCATCAAAGTCCAAACATCCACTAGATATCTTGGCTTACCCCTCCGCATAGGCAAATCAAAGAGAGAATGCTTTAATTTTGTAGTTGAAGCAGTTAGAGCTAAATTGGTGAATTGGAAAAATAGATTTCTCTCCACTGCGGGCAAGGAAATCTTAATTAAATCAGTTATTAATGCCATGCCTATATTCACCATGTCTTGTTTTTATTTACCCAAAGGGGTATGCCAGATGCTGCAGAGTTTAAGTACATCATTCTGGTGGAGTAAAGGTGATGATATGCAACCAGGGCTTTACTGGAAAAATTGGAAGTCACTAACTACACCCAAGCAGGATGGAGGATTGGGTTTTCATGACATCCTCCTATTTAATGAGGCACTCATACTAAAACAAATTTGGAGAATAGCTACAAAGCCTAATCTGTTTGTGAGCAAAGTATTGAAGGGCAAATATTTCCCTGCTAAATCCATTCTTACAGCTGATACACCTCAAAGTGCATCTTGGATGTGGAGGAGCTGGATGAAAGTGCTACAGAAACACAAAGCAGCATTTAGAGTGATTGTTCGAAGTGGCAGAAACACTAGCATATGGAAGGATCCTTGGTTACCAAATCATCTCACTGGATTTCCTTCAATGCAAAATACAAATGTTAGCAGATTCACCTGGGTAAAAGAATTAATTAATGATGATGGCAGGAGTTGGAATGAAGAGATTTTGAAAGACTTATTCAATGCAGAAGACATTGCCAGGATCAAGAGCATTGACACACTTAGCCCTTCAATGAGTGATAAATGGAGCTGCACATATGATAAGAAAGGACTATTCACAGTAGCTTCCACATATTCACACTTGATCCAAAATAAATTGAAAGAGATGGATATGGCAGAGTGCAGCTACAGTGCAAAAATGAACAGAAGAGCAAGGAGAAGAAGCTGGAAACTGCACATCAAGAGTAAAATAAAACACTTTTTGTGGAAATGCTACACAGGAATTCTGCCTGTCAACACAGAATTGAGGAAAAGAGGAATACAAGTAGACACCATTTGTCAGATATGTGGTGAAGATGCAGAGACAATCGAGCATGTTCTTTTGAATTGCAGCAGAGCTAAAATGGTATGGAAATTATCAATGCTCAAATGGGATGGCTTAGAACACCAGACAGACAATTTCAGGAGATGGTGGTGGAATGCATGTGCAGTAGACAAAAGAACTATATCTGAGGAAAGACTCCAATTGTCCACATACATATTATGGTGGCTTTGGAAGTCGAGAAATCTCTTCATCTTTCAAGAGTCTCTAATGCCTGAAGCTCAAGTGGTAACAGCGGCATGGAAGGAGTGGATAGAGTTTGCTCAAGCTCAATCAGAAAAGAAGAAGTAAGAGTTATTTTCAGGGCTAGGTCTCTATGGAGTTCAGTGGCTCACATACATATTTTAAATTTCTCTTATTCTTCTTACCTGAATTGGAAGGAGTAGTAATGATAGATGTGAACTGAGTTGTAATGATAGGTGATATATATGTCTAAGGTTCTAGTCACCCTTGCTTAGATATATTTTGTATTTGTTTAGCAGTGTTTAGGATCCCTGTCTGGGCGACCCTCCATTGAACTATTGGGGCTACTTAGTCCCACGGCTTGTACATTATTGGTTGAATAAAATCTATCGTTTTGGAAAAAAAAAAAAGTATTTAATGGAAGTTTAGCCTTGAATATAAATAACAAAAACACTATATATGGGCTTTGAAAGTTTACCGCCCAAGCCAAGCAATGCTTCCATATTTTGTTGGCTCCGCCCTTGGCTGGAACCCATCAAATACTCATTTTTAGCTCTTGTACCTACTACTTACTCTACATGCACAAAAACTTAGAATAATAAAAAAAACCAAATACATCAACATCAATATCAATATCTTCTTCTTATATATATAAATGTAAGAGAGAAACTACTAGATAATAATACTATAAAAAGCATTCAGCATAAGGTACCTTTATTTTATTTTAACTCTTCCGTTTCTTGGCCATCGAAGCATGAATACCAACAACAATAATTTCTTAGCAAAATATGTGTGTAAATATATAAAGTAACTTGCAGCAGTTCCATAATTTTGCCCACTTGCTTATCATATATGAAAATACCACTTTCTTTTTCCCTACATAGCCATAATTTAATTTTCATGCATTTGCCAAAGCTATAGTAACTTGGCAAAATGTTGATTCAAGACATTTCTGCTATTCGAGGTAAGCTGGTTTTTTTAGTTCAGTTCTAGTTTAGATAAACAAACAAAATAGTTTTGGTCCAAAGTTCCAAACAAAAGAAGAAATAAAAATAGCTACAATCAGGCATCATATATTAAAGCAACAATTGAAACCTTTTTCAACATGAGGTGGAATATTAGCAATAATTTGTCCCTACAGCACACAGTTACAAAAAAAAAAAAAGAAAAAGAAAAGAAAAAATTACAGATTTTGGATTTTGTGGGGGAAAAAGTAAATAATAACATACATTGTAGTGGGAAAAGAAAAAAATGATAAATGTTAGAATAACTTGACATAAATTGCAGGAAAAAGTAAAATTAAATATCTAAACACATAATTAATAACAATAACAATAATATGCTAACTTTGTGTTGGAATTAACAATAATATATCGATTTTGTTTTGAGATTTTTTTTTTTTCATATATTGTATATAAATCTAACTCTGGTGTTAATAAGCAAGCAACTCTCGAAGTCACAAAACAATAACAAATTGAATGGCAGCAATAGAACATAAACTAAAAATAGTCAAAATTTGTTCTAAAGTAGAACCTACAATAATTTTTCAATAATCAATTCTGAAAATTAAAGAATTAATGAACTTAAAAAGACATCCTTCATTATGATAGCGTGAAAATATATTATTTAAAAAAAAAAAAAACTTAGTGTGCAATGACAGTGAAAAAAAATTAAATTGTTCAACAATCATTTTAAATCACAACAGAGTTATTTAATTTTCTAAGGATGAAAAAGGCATCCAATTTCATATATAGAAAATGATCATTTAAACTTAAATTTGGTCTATACTATAAATTCTAAATTTAGAGCCACTACACAATATATAATAAATTGATTGAGCTATTAGTGGAAAAATGTACTCACTTAATTTATTATTTAATGGAAGTTTAGCCTTGAATATAAATAACAAAAACACTATATATGGGCTTTGAAAGTTTACAGCCCAAGCCAAGCAATGGTTCCATATTTTGTTGGCTCCGCCCTTGGCTGTAACCCATCAAATACTCATTTTTAGCTCCTGTACTTACTACTCATTCTATATGCACAAAAACTTACAATAATAAAAAAAACCAAACACATCAATATCAATCTTTTTATAATATCTTCTTCTTATATATATAAACTAGTACAACGTCCGTGTATTACACTGATGCTTGCTAATTTTTTTTCTTAAAATCTAAAATTAATGAAAAAAAAAGTAGTTGAAAATTTAAATACCTCTTATAAAAATAAATATATTATTATATATTTAGTATGACACTTTTATTTGTGCGACTTACATTACATGTGTTATATTATAATAATTTTTTTCTAATGAATTTTAATAAATATTATTATTTTTTATTATTATAAAGATAAATATAATTTATTTATTTCATATATACAGTATGGATGTCAAATCGAAGATCATCAAAAGATGATTAATTTGATATATTATATATGTAAATTTTATTGATATGGTACTATTTCAATATTAAAAAAATACAAAATAAAATTATAATACATCAATAAATAAAAAGTACAAAATTATTTAGTATAAAAAATACATTGCACAAAATTATTTAACATAAAAATACATTTATTAATACACATTATACAAAAATTTGTCATTAATATCACATTAAAAAATTAAAAAATAAATAAGTAGCAGTGTTGCGCCACATCTGGCGCAACACTGTTCACATGTGTTGTAGCACAAGATTTCAGCGCAGTGTTGGAACATATATTTCACGGTACTCCCAAATTCCATGTGTAGTCGCACTTAACTAAGGACACCTTTTAAAAGGGAGTGAAAACAAATTCTTCTACGAATACCTTATAAATTAGTCTAAATTAATCGATCATGTCTGTTACTGGAGCAGGAGTTATCTTGCATACCTCGACACTAAAACCGCAGTCCATTAGAACCAAGAGCCATGCGCGTTGCTGTTCAGAAAGCCTGTCCCTTGGGCCCTTCACCTCCACAAGCTTCGCCTCCCCACTGTAACAGTCATGCAGCCGCCAGAGGAGCAAGTCAGGCATGCCGCTCGACCAGCTCCGGTAGTCCTGCGCCAGGTGTCGGCATATGGACGCGAGGCAGGAGCCGCCTATGCACTTCACGGCCGCCCGAAGGTCGGTCAAAGAGTGCTTCTCCCAGCTGACTCCTCTGCAGGATGTCCCGACATGTGAATCCCATGATGTGATGAGTATTTCCTCCGCCATGCCATCTCGGATTTTTTCGCATTGTGCTTCTATTAGGTTCTTTCGGGTTTGGTAGAAGGCGTCGGTTTCAAGGTCCAATGGTGCAGTCTGAAAATTATACCCTTGAGGTTCAGTTAAATAACAAAAAAAACAAAAAAACCACTCGAACATTAATAAAACTCTTTTTGTTTTCCCGCCTTTTTCAGTTACTTTTGCATTAATCACAATTATATTTTTTACTTGTTTTATTTTATAACTCCGCCTATGTTGTCTCAACATAGCAGGTCCCAAGCTCTGGTAAAAGAGGAGGGTTGTGATAGGCTTGGCGAGCCAACGTAAAACCTAGCCATTCTATGGAGATGAAACACTTGTTTTATTTTATAATTGCTAATTGCTACTATTAACTAATAATGAATACACATTAAATGTTATTATAACCTAGAGCTTTTTTCAAGTTATATATTTACAATTATTATTATTATTTTTTTTCACTTCATTAAGCAATTTTTTTTATTAAAATTAGTTAATTATTTTTTATGGCATAACCATTTATCCTTTACAGTTTTGTACACAATTGCTATAATAATAATTTCACTGATTTTTTATCCAACTAATTGTCATAATCAACCAAGAATGCATAAATTTAAAAATTAATATATAAGTTAAATAGTTTATTTATATGGTCGTTTAAGTAATGATAAATTTATTAATGTGATATGCTCATTATCTAATTTATGAATTTTTACATTTTACTTAAAACACACGTAGATATAACGTATAAAATTTTATTTGCATTTGTACATATACACAAGATAGAATACTAGTTGTTTATTATTTTCAGGAATGCGCCTAAGACAGTTTCGACGGACTGAAAGCGTACCTGAAATTTGTTCTGGAAGACATTTGGCACCTCAGCAAAAATCACATCCCACATTAATATACCGAAAATGGTTAGCCAAATGCCACTCTCCGTGTGGAAACCCTGCCAGCCACCGCCTTCCCCATTATAATACTGTAACGCGAGCTGTTCAACCCCACATCGTTCTCCATCTTCACCATAAAATACGCTCTTCATTCCTGTTTTACAATTCAGCGGTCTTCCTTGAACATGAACCTTGTCGCCATTATATTAGCAAAGAAAAAAGGCATGTCATATCAATCAGATGATAGAATGTACAGGGTTGGGACAAGTGAAATGATGATATTCCAAAACTTTTGGCATTTGCATTATATTTTATACCTCGAAAATCTTCCTCTTCATGGATTTGGAGTAGCTGGGTGTTTTCCAGCGCCTGGGAGGTTTCCCTAATCTCAGTACCCGCCTTTGGAGGGCAATTCTTGCACCAGCACGAACCCATGAATCGAGTAAACCATTTTCCGCAACTTGCAGACTATCATCTATACGCCCCAGATGTTCCAGATCAACAGAAAGCCTCAAAGTCCAATATCCTCTTCTTCTATCAGATATAAAAGTGTTCAGCAGCTGTTTGAGTAGATTGATGGCATCAGTGTACCTGTCAAAATGCCAGAATGGCTACTTCAAAGCAGTTGTCGCAAGTCAGCATGCGTGTAGGAGGAAATAACATTTTTTCCTCCAGATGCATGAACTACAGAAAGCAGACATTATTTGAAATAAATCAATATTTGAAATCTTATCAGCTCTATATCTTAATAAGACAATAAAAATAGACTTGACAATCTTTATGACTTCTCATTTGAACACCTTTACCGCTTCTCACGCTCAAGAAAGGAAACACCCAACAGGGCCACTTTAGAGTAGACCCACGAGGCTGAAAAGTGTGATTGAAAGGTGGCCGTTGATTCACCGCCCGACGATTTGTCCTCTTCAAACGAAATTGACATGCGTGAAACAGAAATCTCTATACATCTTAAAATCAACTCGGACTTGTTCTCATCAAGTGATTCAACCATAATTTGTGAAATCTCAATAGCCTGCAAATAATTGCAAATGAGCACCTCGTAAGGAAATATGTTCTTTTGTATTCATTACACACATGAAAATAAAGCTCACCTCTTCATATAATAGCAAGTCGCTCCTATTTAAAAAGATGGGCTCTGAGACTATGCATCTGTAAGCAGGATATTTCACTATGCCTAGATCAACAAGCAAAAATGCTGACAAGTCTTGCTCTCCATTAAGAAAGAAAAGCCTCTGCAAGACAAAACTAAGATTACAATGTGATAAAAAAAAATGGAGTACTTCCTTTAAAAGGAATGGTTTAATGACACATAATCGCAGACTTAAATGCATACATATTTAACGATGACATTGTGTCTGTAAGTCAGTGTAAAAGTGATAAAAGTATTAGCTCCTGCTTGATCTTAAGAAATAATTTCTCGGCTGACTATAAGCTAACTGACCAACGTTAAGCATTTATAAAAGTGACCTCAGCTCGCCATAATAGAGACTCAGCCAACGGAGATACTTTAACACAGGAACCAGTTACTTCCAAAACAGAACTCTGAAGCTCAGGGCTGCAAGAGGTAATAAAAGTTCAATCATATCATGTGAAAGATACAAGCCATGTTTGATAGACATGTCATGAAATGCATATTTTTACCTACCAGCAGCCATCCTTGCCCAGAGATAGAAGCAAATCAATGATCTCTTTCTTTCGGGTACCATGACTGCATTTCTGATATTTCAAAGGAAACAAAGAGACTCAACAGCCACACAGTGATATCACACTTACAAAATTATAGCATTGGTTCTCTTATTTTATACAAGTTCTGATGGATACATTTAGCACAAGTAGAGAATTTTTCAAGGACCCATGTATAAGATGAGCTTCTAAGATGTAATTGGGACTCAAATACTCGTCCAGGGCATATTAATTTATTGCAATTGAGAAAGTACACAAGTAACAAGTAAAAGCGTAACTGAATGACATCTAGGTGAGAAAACTCTCATTGGAGAAACAGCCTACACATAAAGCTGAGAAGTCAACAATAATTCTAATGATGTGGCATGTGGGGAAAAGACAATATGCATTCTTGTGAATATAATTAAGTAAAATGAATGGATAAATAAAATCAGTAAGTTGTGCCAGTGTATCAAAGCATGAACAATTACAAATAACATAATATGGTTCAATATGAGTCTTAGTGGTGATACATTGCAGAAAACATGACCCAAACTACTGCTTTATTTTTCTTTCACCGATTGAAAGTTCGAAAAAACAAATCCTCCATGAAACAAATACTTATTTATACACCCAATCCTGAAAGGGAGCGAGAAACAATTGTTAAGAGTTAACTCAGTAATCACACTTCGTAAGAAATTATCCAAAAGATGAGAATACTCCAGCCTTTCATATGGATGTAAAACACACTAAAACAGCACATAAGATGTCAGAAAAATTCTCGACTGAAAAACTGCTAAGCATTTGTTAAATAGCCTCGAGAATGTAATTGAAATATAATGAGAAATATGTGGCTCGTATCTGTCCACACAGTATGTCTTTTTCTGTGTAGTCATCAGAAGCCAGTATCAATTTAGGAGCACAAACTATGGAATCAAACAAATCTAGAATGAACCATCCGTCATGCTCCATTATGTGCAAACAACCCAAACGAACCAGAAAAAGAAATGTTCCATATGGTGTCATATTTTTGGCGAACTTTGAAGAATAACAATGGTCCAGAGGGTGGAGAAAAGGATTAATCTACTAGGCGGCTCAAGAAGAGAGAGAGACGCTACGAAAGATCATCCACTTATTATTAAACTGAATCATTAGGTACTCAATATCAGGTCACACGGTAGGAAAATATTAAAGCTTAAAAGATAAACATAGAAATGTTGAATAGATAATTCGGTTGAAAAATGCAACTAGATTGTTCAGATCACATACAGAACATTAAACAGGTTGTCCCTCCACAAGTCTCCCACAAAACCACCAACTCGAGATAAAAGGACTTTGTATAATGTCAAGGATCGTGTATCTTTACCATGGCAGAACTTTTCAAGGTAACAGTATAACATTGTCAAAAGCATTAATAAGAAATAACCATCTCCATCCAAATGATCATTGCACTTCATCAAGACATACCAACCAGGATGGGTATTAACTGATGTTATGTTTTAGGATTGATGGATGAAAGAGTTCATTTAGTCAACATATTTGTCTAATTGTCTTTATGCTACAATTTAAGTACTTTAATCAACACATTGAATCCTAAAGGAACATCATAGAACAGACCTTGTTAAGCACTCGCAAAGCTCCCCGTAGCTCATCAACGTTAAGCAGGTTCAAGACCTCCTCTAAGTGATTCTCTTCTAATTCATTCTCTCTCTGGAGCGAAGAAATATATCCTGCATCTATATTGTACGAACATCGCCAAGCAGTTTAAAACATTACGCAGTTAGAATTACTATATTACATGAGCTACTCAGTTACCAAATGTTACCTAAAAGCTTCTTTGCTGCTAGGTGGCAATCAACTATCTCAGGGTATGAAATAGTAGACATCCGAAACCACGGCCCTGAAAAGAGAAATCAACTATCTCAGATACATAATATAGGTCTAAAAATAAAAGTATAGGAGCAAAATTTAGAAAGCTAAAAAAATAATTAATAAAAAAAATAAATAAAAAGAAGCATCTTGAAAGCCCATTGCATTTGAATTGAACACTACAGAACAGAATATAGATTATGGCATCCATCACATTGACAAGGCCAGTTCCTAAGTACAGCTCTGAAGACAAGTCTCATATATACATTGTCCTAACTCCTAATGGCCATTTTAATCAAAGTTTTTCAATATCCAGTATATCAATTATAAGAGACATGGCATATATATTGATAAATAGAAACATAAGGTGATCAAATATTGCAGTGGAATCGCATTTAATTTGGGAAAGTGAAGTTAGTAAATAGATTTAGACGAGAAAAACTTTAGGAGATATATCAATTCAAGAAGAGCAAAGAGGCAATCAATTGAAAGGAAATGAATGTTCCACTCAGGACCTTTGCGTGTATAAAGCCGAGCAAACAGCCTCTTACTATCATCTGGAAGCGACAGAAAAGATTCTGGAAAAGAAGAGACCAAATCACTGAATTAGCAAATAGATAAAATTATACTATTCAACAAGTGCTGTATATGGTACCTAAGAAAGACTTCTCGCTGTCCGTGAAAAGATGTGGATTGCTCTTTAAAACTTCTTGTATAAGCAGTACCAGGTTATTCATTGACCTGGTCATCCCAGAGGGATTAGTCTTCGCAAGATCAACAACACGTAGAACATCTCTCCACAAAGACTTAAAATGTTGAATGTTCTCACTACATATATGATCACATAATTCTATATTTTTGCATGCTATCTGCATCGGAACAGCAGCACGGGAATCTTTTGGCACGGCAGTGATACTACCCTGTACATGTTATGAACTAAAACAAGTGACTATTGACAGACAACACTAGTGAACTGTAAACCATCCACATTTCCAGAATGAAATGAAAAGCATCATACAGATATCCCAAGTAGATTAACACATTTCAACTTAAATAAAACGTGTGGTGAACTCATTACAAAATAAAAGACAGCTGCTAAAAAAAGGAGCCTCATATCTTCGGGTTTTTAAGAATATTAGAACTGACAAAACAACTTTCCATATAACTTCAATGAATACAGGAATTGCAGTCACTGCTGTTGTAAACTGAAGTTTCTCTTCACTGGTGTATTGACATGTGGAGAATCAAAGAAACTGTTCAAAGAATAAAGCATTTCATGTCAACCCAGTTAATAAATGCATAAACATAAATATTTGGTAATAGATGATCCTACTAAAACTTCCATCATACGTCAATGATGCAAACTAGTTAGCAGATAAGCTAGTTTCCTATCAGTAACATGTCTAGTGCTTGCAACCTTGTTGCTGTGGCTCACAAGATGTCAGCAACTAAGCCCAACAAAAGAAATGGCTGTTTGGTTCAAAGAAAGAAACATATTTCATATTCAAAATATGTACTCCACCAAAGAAACTCCTTTACCTCAAAGTTCAAGTGGAACTTGTCCATTAAAGGAGACAGGCATTGAGCCAACTCCCGCGGTATATAACCCAGAACGTTATCATATTCAGAGTCCACATAAAGTACCTGTTCAGGATGCACAATACATTCTCTTACTCAGGAATCAAGTAGAAGCGAAAATTATATAAAGCTGAATAAAATGAAACCTTGATAGCATTTGGATCTTTAACATTCTCAGGGTCTCTACAAAGACAAATCTTTGATTCAGGATCCAACACCTCCGCACTACGATACCTACGGCCAACAATGGAAGTTGAGATAAACACCTTAGATATGTCAAAATCATCCAAACATTCTTCTGGAACATGACTAGTCGTCTCAATGCCCAAAAGTAATGGTGGCGACACAAGCTTATCACCAGAAGAGTCTTTAGCAACCAGAGGTTCTACACAATTTGCGGATGGATTGTTACTATACGACATCGAGTGGAGCTCATTATAATTTTCTTCACAACACTCCAACTCATTTGAATTTTGAGTTGCACCACAAGTGCTTATACGTTTGGGTTCATTCAGGAAAACTTGATTTTGCTTATCAGCTAGCTCACCAGAGCGAATTTTAACTTTGGATCTTGAGAAGTTCAACTGAAGAAGTGTAACCTGGCTGAATTTCCGCTTACTTCTTCTGGAAAGGCAGTCATCTGAAACCATCAAACCATAGTTTGAACATAACTAAAACTATGACAAAAGAGCGTAAAAGGCAATTTAATTATTGACTACTAGCAGCTTCCTCATTTAATAAACAGAAACTTAACTGCAAGTGAACCTCATTTAACATGGCTGCTGAAAGTTAGAAATTACTGCAATAACTATCTTCTGGGACAGAGAAAATCAAAATGAGGACAGGTCCCTTATGCACATACAAACTATT
>CACSLK010027773.1:8557464-8576691 GCA_902706635.1 Striga hermonthica
TTTATGTTAATTTCGATTTTTCGACATATACGTGATATATATTCGTAATACAAAAATCAAAACTTGAAAATAATTTGAGATTGAATGAGAAATTATACATAACTTATAAATGTTGAAAAAAATCCGATTTGTGTAGCTCAAATATTTAGAACAACGATGATTCCGACATAAACAAAATTGTAAAGTAAGTATAGAACTATATTTTCTTGCGTATCCATCCATGAGAAATAGTAAGGTAGAACATTTACGTTAAATAATTTAAGGCGATTGAATTCGGGTCCTTGATGGTGTGAAAACCTTGGAAATTGGTTAAAGGATAGTAGACTACAAGGAAGAAAAATTCCAAGTTAAAAAAAAAAAGGTCAGAATGACAAGTCGACCATGAAACTTCTCACTTACCTTGGAAACTTTACCTCCTGCTGAAAACAGACAAGGACAACCTACTAGCAAAAAAAAAAAGACAGAATAAGAAATCGAAATAAGGAAGGAATAAAACGGACTTACGCTTCCCATCTAAAAATTTAGTCGACACAGACAGAGTGTTGACCATCTCTCCAATCACCACCATGTCGGGGGTCTCTCAATCCCGTCGACTCAGAACCATTTCGTTTGGAAGACGTGCAAGGTGTCGGGCAGCTTGACGATCAGATCCTTATCAATTCCATACCTAATCGAGCAGTAGTAACATCTCGACTTCTTGGTGGTCTTCTTAAAGGCAAAGAAACTCCGAATCTCCTTAGGGGTGGGAGCTTTCCACGATCTTTCTTAAAAAAAAAAAAACACGATTAGAACGATCATTTTGGCCCCCGCATTCAGCATGGTCTGGCTGAGCTTTAATAAGAAGGCCAGATAGGGAGAATTTGAGGTCAGATGTCAAGCTTTTCTTAAAAACACCAATATAGCCTCGCGATGGAAAATTGGTCATCTTCCTTGGGTATGGAGCAAACAGTTAAACCAACAAGGGAATCTGAACTTCGTCCCTCAGTTTGACGATCTCGGCGTCAGTCATTATGCTGATTATGTTGCTCAGGGTCAGATGACAGATCCTCAGCCATACCCGGTATGGCCTCTGCAAAAACCAAGTTGCTTCCTCAACGACGCGGTCCGCATCATCGTCACCCCTTATCAGAGGAAACCTTTCTCAACCTCAGGTGTCTCCCTGCAGAGTTTTCTCGATGAGCTCAATATCTATTTCGTCGTTCAGATCCAACTCAACAACCTCATGCGGTGAAGAAGCTGTCACATCCTCTACCACCTCAGTTCCCACCGCCTGCGGCAGCGAGAATACCACCATCTCCATTGTCCCAACCTGCGAGGATACCTCTTGTCTCTGGTCTATTCTAAGCTAATAACTTGGTGCAACAAAGAAGGCACAGTTGATTTAATTGAAAAGAGGAAGAAAAAAAAATTTTCTTATTGAAATCGCAAAGTTGCAGAAGGGCTGAAGGAAGTAACAATAGCGGACGCAAGAAATTTTGGAGAGGAAGAATTCAAAATTTGCAAAAGTGAAAAAACGAGGCAAGGGCAAATCTACCTATTTATAAGTGGTGATCAATAACCAAAAGGATGCCACGTTTGATTGAAAAGAGTTGTTTGAAACGCGGGCCCAACTCAAAGTCACCGGAAAAAATTAATCAGGACATCTTTTGAGGAAAAGACATGCCCCATAAATGGAAAATCTTCGGATGTCATCATTAATATAGAGGGGGACACACATGTTCGACAAACGCGTGACTGGTCCCTTGGTCGACTCGGATTCATTTCAAGATAACGACCTCAGAAGAAATGACCTGCAATGTTCTATCCAAGCTCAGAGGCCTCTATGTTGACATCTAAGCAAAGTTGGGTGGGCCTGAAATTAAACGACAACTTAATGAAGAAGGACCCGAGTTGAAAAATCGGTTGGGGGACTGAGAATGTAAACCGAACCTGGAAATAAAAATAGTCGAGTACTGAATGAGAATCAAACAGGATATCCATGTATGTATGGCAAATTTGAGTGTAAGACCGACTAGGAAAATATCAAAGGCACTAGAGCCAAGTTCGAAAATGAGCCAAAAGTTAATATTGAAGACCATAGCCGAGCACTAAGGTGGTAGAAATTGTTAAAATAATGACAACTTGCAACCAAGTAATGAAAGATGGGACACGCTAAAGCCTACGGGCCTACGTGTCGTAACCTCACAGGGTTACATGTCGCATTAAATGCGTGCCTTTTACATTTAGTGCTTGGTGTACTGCTAGATGTACAGTAGTTGAGTCATCCTTACTATAAATAGTCCTAGGAATCAATTGTAAAAAAAGTTCAGAAAATTCTCTGCACTCAAGATATAAATTCTCCCAATTAATATTGCATTAAAGGCGAGCGCCTGAGCTCAATACTGAAATGTCCAACCTTGTTTTAATTTATATTATTGTATAGCATAATATACCGACTTAAAATAGACTAATCATCGTATTAACAATTCTAGCCCATCATTATCGGTTGATCAAATTCATTGGTCGACAAACACATTAAGTTCATAGTTACTGTAAGAACATTAAATTTAACATTTATCAAAAATAGTATTTACTTAGTTGTGTTTCTTGAAATCTGTATCTTGGGGTTATTGTTTGAAGAAAAATAGAAGATCTTCTTATGTTAACTATACATATGTTAATTATATTCTTACTATTATTTGAACATAATTAGTTGACTTTTGCCTGTGGGAAAAGAAATAAACTTAAAGAATAAAATGAGAAAGAAAAAGAGATCTTGAAGCAATAAAATGAGATTTGAAGCTGGAAATATCAAGCCAATTAGGAAAGGATCAAGAAAGAAGATATGACAATAATGTGGACATAAACAAATAGAAAATGGCTCCTTGCTTGTGAAGAAAGTAAAGCACGCAGTATTGAGGAACCCAAATGTGATATTAGTTCTTGGAGACTCACCAGTTGAAAGGATCTGGTTTTCAAGGAAGAACGAAGATCGTGAAGATTTGGAAACTCCAATTGTGTTTTGAGCTACTTACCATTTATGAAGTCGTATATAGTTTATCTATTCATTGGTTATGTATTATGTGAGTATACATAAGAGATCATACTAACATGTTATTTTGTATAATTGTGTATTTACAAATTTAGCCTTAGGGTATCTTTCAGTATGTGTGACCCTAATTTTGTGTATATATATCTGGTTAATAGAGTATTTGTGTCATCCAATTGAGATGATCTTCCCCACATTCTTTGTATCTTTCTCACATTCTTTGTATCGTCGCTTTCGTATCATCGTATCAAAGCCTGGTTTTTATTTTTTTTTTCGGATCGTATTTTTTATGTCAAATATGATTGTCTTGATCGACTTCATCCCAAATACTTTATGTGATTGTATTCATCCCATGGAGTTCTATCAAGCTTGATCGCAAATCGTTTTTTCTTATGTCAATTAAAAAAAATGATGATGGCTTTTGATTGTTGCTGTGCACATATATAAGATTTTACAGAAGCCAATTTTAATTGTGGCGGGGATGTGTGCAGACATATATAAATTTGGGATAATTGTTGCCAACGCATGAACATGTATATAGCCGATTGAACAGGTATATACACTTCCTTCCTACAGTAGCCTTTCTTCACAACGTAGTCTTCCAGTTCAGGCAGCCGTTTACATCTCGACCTTCGTAGTTCTCTCCATTGAGACGTCTCTACTGCTCGATTGACACCGTCTCGTCCACATATGGACCCGTTCACGTCTACTTCATCATGGCAAATTCTTCGACATTGGTTACGTCGGGCTCAACAAAGCTAACACCGAACTTGCTGGATACCATGCTAGTGGTCGTCCCAAGTGTTCTTATTGTGGCCGAATGGGCCATCTTGTCGCTACTTGCTTTGAAAATATTGGATATCCCGAATGGTTCGGTTCTGGTGGTGGCGGCAAATGGTGGAGCTCGCGTCAAGAGTGGTGCTCGTGTGAATGCAACATTCTCCAGTGGTATTGTGATTCGTTTGTTGGAGGTTATGTTGGTTCTTCAACTGTTAGTGGAGTTTTGAGTGATTCTGATCATCTTGCACTTGGTGGTTTAACCAATGAACAATGGGCACATTTTGTGTTTTTGGTTAATTCCGCTAAACAAAATAATTCCTTGTCTGGTGCGCGTGGTTTATTTGAATTGATATACAACTGTGGGGCAACTTATCATATGACAGGGTTCCTAGAGTTTATTTCCGATGTTCGGATATTCCCGCCCGTCCTGTTCAATTGCCTCCTTAACTATGGCTAGCAAGGCTGAAATTGTTTATTTGGGATCTCATATCACTCTTTATGATGTTTTATATATTCCCAGCCTTCGGTGCAGTTTGATTTCATTATATCAATTGTTGGATCATTTCAACTACACTGCTCAGTTTACTAGAAAATTCTAGGTTATCCAGGATCGCACTTCGAAGAAAGTGTTTGGCGGGGGCGAGCAGTTGGGGGGTCTCTTCTTTTTCTGAGGGACGATTTTGATGGCAGTTTCTTGTGTTCGGAAGGTTTCTATCGATGTGTGGCATCAACGTTTGGGTCATCCGTCTGCTCAAGTATTGTCCCAGGTTTATGTAATTTATTCAAGTTCTCGTAGTTTTCGTAAATCGTGTGATGCTTGTTTTCGTGCTAGACAACATCGTCGCAGTTTTCCTCTCATTTAGACTGTTAGTCATGAGATTTTTCATTTGATTCATTGTGATTTGTGGGGTGCGTATCGTGTTCCGTCCTTCTGTGGTGCACGATATTTTTTTACTATTGTTGATGATTGTTCTCGTGAGACATGGGTTTATTTACTGAATGATAAGACGGAGGTTACTTCCACATTACTAATTTTTTTTTTTCTATGATTAAGCGACATAAATTAGTGCATAATGGAAGTGAGTTGATGTGTTTGGCCTCTTATTTTCGTCGTCAAGGAATTTTGCATAAGACTTCTTATGTAGGCAACCCTCAGCAGAATGGACGTGTGGAACCCAAAACATTAGCATATTCTCAATGTAGCTCGTGCTTTATGTTTTTAGGCTTATCTGCCTCTTCCTTTTTGGGGTCATTGTGTTTTGACTGCGGTCTGTCTGATAAATCAGACTCCTTACTCGGTTTTACATGGTAAAACTCCATATGAGATTCTTTACGGTACGACTCGCTTACTTGTCTCATTTGCAAGTTATTGGTTGCCTTTGTTATGCTCATAACCAAGATCGTAATGGTGATACGTTTGCTGCTCGGATTCATCGTTGTCTATTTGTTGGTTACCCGTTTTGCAAAAAGTGGTGGATTTTGTATGATTTGGATCGTCATATTTTCTTTGTTTCTCGTGATGTGGAGTTTCTGAAGACTAAATTCCCATATCAGTCAGCCTTGTTTGAGCCAGATTCTTTGCCACCGCCTCTTGTTGTGTCAATTTCTTCTGTTTCAGATGATAGTGAAGATTTTCTGGTTGTCTCTTTGCCTCATGTTTCTCCTAATACCGGGTCTTCTACTATTAACATCGACACGTTTGACAACAGGGGGGTTCCGTTACAATTGCCCCTCCCACTCTTCCAGTGGAGCCCTTGGGTCGTGGTCATCGGACCAAGATTTCTTCTACTCGGCTGAAGGATTTTGTGGTTGACCCTGTCCGACCCTTGATTATACCACCCACTGCTTCTCCCCAGTCATCTCCATAATTGTGTATTTACTATATTAGCATTATGTTATCTTTCAGTATATGTAGCCCTAATTTTGTGTATATATATCTTGTTAAATAGAGTTTTTATATCATCCGATTGATATAATCTTTCCCACATTCTTTGTATCGTCTCTTTCGTATCATAAGAGCTTGAGAGTATATTTTTGAGAGCTCATGTATGATTTAATTATATAGTTGGATATCGAATTCTTTTGTGTTATTTTATCATTAGGAATTCGAACTATACTTTTGTTTTACTACTTGGTGCTTGGGACGAGCATTTTAACACTTTCTGGAGGGATCGATACATGCAATATTAGTCAACTTTGTTGCCAGAATAGTAGTTAGACAGGTGTAGTACAATAGATTAACTCGAGGGTGTTTAGGCGAATAATTCTTTTTGCTCTTATTAGTCAGACGCTTAATTTATAAAAGAGTTTTGAGGGAGAGCGAGACTGCTTTTTAAAAGTTTATTTTATTATTGTTGTCTTTCGTGCATTTATATGAACTTACACTGTCTTTAGACTATCTTTATCAACAACCTAACCCAACCCGACCCAAATATTAAAAATTATTTCTCTCCCCTCCATCTACACAACCCAAACTTTTTATCTTGGGTTAATTGCCACTAAAACCTTGACCTTTTCACTTTTGGCAATTTAATCCAAACTTCTAGATAAATGCAAAATAATCTCAGCCTTGTATTACTTTTGCAAAATGGACTTAAAACCCGTCGGACAAGGCTGAGATCCGGCAGACATTGCTTTGTTAGAAGTGAGTTTTAAGTCCATTTTGCAAAAGTAATACAAGGCTGAGATTATTTTGCATTTTTCTAGAAGTTTGGATTAAATTACCAAAAGTGAAAAGGTCAAGATTTTATTGGCAATTAACCCTTTTATCTTTATCTACAACTCAACACAACCTAAAACATTTATTTAATTTTATTTATCTAAAAATTACAATTGTATTCCAAGACCTATCAAATGTGATCTTTATTTGTAGAGCATGAAAAATACAAATTTTAGTATTTTTTTTTCAACAAAAAAAAAACACACTTATTCATAAAAAATTGAATAAATATCACATTTCTATCCACCAACCAGGTCGCGAATGTGACCTGGATCGCTACATTTCATGACCTTTTGTTTTTTTTTTTTCTTTTTGTCCTTTTGTCCGTGACTCATGAGTCAGGTCATGTATAAATATAGTCTTAGTAGAAACGAAAATTTAGTATTCTCTCGATATGTATACATATATAAATTTAGTACTTGCTTGTTTTAATATATAATTTATTTTAAACAATATTATAATATAACTCTTATTAATCAGTTAACATAAGTTATTATTCAAAATGAGCAAATTACTAAATGGCTAAATAAAGAAAAAGAAAACTTGATTTGATTATTTGCACCAACAAAAGTATTCATAATACTAAATCTTATATTTTATTTCGGCCTCGTTTACCAGGCGGGATAGGATGGGATAAGGGCCTTCACCCATCTTATCTTCTGTTTACCAGAAGGAATTGGGACAATGATTAAACCCATGTGGCCTTTATGTGGCAGTCTGAATTGCACAGTTGGCAGGTTAATTAAATCCGGTCGAAATGGTCTGATATTTTAATCCCAGCAAAAATATGACCATTTTGTCCCCAAATGGCCACTTAAAATGTCTACAATATCCCTTATTTTGTAATAAATTACAAACTTAGCCATATAAATGTGATTTTGCTGTATGTAAATGTAATTCACGAGCCTTAGTTCTTCCCTCTTTGTCTCTACGCCATCTCAATTCGGTACCTACTGATATAGGATATTATACTGGATCCGGTTTAATGGATAAAGCGGATACATATTGGAAGATAAGTCCACTAAGACATCCAAGCCCAACGATACGGGTCAGGCCCAACTTGGGCCCAAAAAGTACACCCCCCCATAAAAGGGGGCCAAGGTACCTCATTCTCTCATTCTCTATTCATTACATTACTACACACTCTCTCTCTTGATCTGAGCACTGACTTAGGCATCGGAGGCCTGACGCCGGGGCCACCCCCGGCGTTGAGTTCTGCAGGTACGGAGGCTGGTTCGAGTTGAAGGAGCCCGGGTGAAATCTATTCACTTCATTGGCGCCGTCTGTGGGGACCCGTAAAAAAGTCAAGCGGAGTTTCGATAAAAAATTTTGGAAAATCTCCTTCTTCTCCACCGGCCACCGCCACCGCCGGCCGCCACCTCCGCCGTCGGTCACCGAAAAACGTGCTCCGATCTAAAAATGGTTGGCATCATCGGATAGATCTCGTCAAGGTGAAGCTACCCTTAAAATTTCATGCAAAAATTCATTCGGGAAGACCTTCAATTTCTTGGTCAAAGGTCCCAGATCTAGGGAAAAAATTGGTCAAAATCGAGCATTCAAATGTATTTTTCCGACGATCCAGGAGGGCTATGGAAAATCCGAGGGTACCACTGGAATCCTCTCACCGAGGCGAAGCTCCAGCTACCGACTATTACCGCGCGCCGCCGCCGGCCGCCTCCCAAAGTCTTCCGATCTGAAAAACTCGTACACCATCGCGAAGCTCTCGTCGAGCTCGTTCTACCCTTAAAATTTGGAGCAAAAATTCCTCCGGGAAGGCCGTGGATTTACTGGTCAAAGTTTGTTGATCTAAGAAATTTTTAGTCAATCTCTGGTCATCTTCTCCGTTTTTTCGGCAATTGTGGGCGAATCACTCTAAACCGTGGACAATGCTGAATTCCTCTCGTCAAGGCACGCTCTCGGATGTCTGATTTCTCTGGAGCTGGTAAGCTTTTCCGGCGGTTCTCTTCCGGCAAGGCGCGACGACTTTCCGCACATTCCAGCGCACCAGGCGATACCATTTCAACCCGAAGCGGTGCAGCCCACTAGCTCGCGCCCGTCACATCGATGAGGCCCATGTTCCATCTACCCCTCAGCCCGCGCGAGCCCAATATCGAGCCCAGGGACGACGCCCAGCGAGTGGCCCAACAAAGAAGTCCAGCGGCGAATCTCCTCAGCCCAATAGCCCAGCTGGCGGGCCGCGTCCAGCCCGCGAAGCCCGAACTCCACTCAGCGCTAGCCCGCGCTTAAGCCCGCGCCCAGCCCGGCCTTAGCCCTCACCCAGCCACCTTTCGGCCCAGACTTGGCCCGCGAGAGCCCGCATATGGCCCGCGAGCAGCCCAGCTCCACTGCTGCCATCTTTTCTCGGCCCAATGACGATTTTTGCGGCCCAGCGCCCTTATGCAGCCCATTTTACCTCTAACCTCCCCCAACTCAAGCCCAAATGGTCCAACAGCCCCAGTTTGAACCCAAGATTAATTCGAGAAAATTAAAAACGAACGGTAAGATAATTTGGGATATTATTCTCGCAACGGAGGTATGTGAGTAGTTTACATTTGGAGACTCGAGGATTTTTGAATTGGTGGAAATGAGATAAATTGCTTGATTTAAATTGAACAATTTGGAGACTTGATGATTCAAATTGGTGAGATTGGAGATATTTGATTGCTCGAGATATTATTTGATTTACTTACGGAACTATGCAATTCGTTCGAGGAGATTTATTTGAGGAGAATTATTTGATATATTTGAGAAGAATTATTTGATATATTTGAGGAGAATTATGTGATTCGTTTGAGGAATTATGTGATTTATGCATGATATTGTCTGATTTGGTCGAAGAGATGTTATGTGATTTATGCGTGGAACATTTGATTTGATCGAGGTATTATTGGATTTATTGAGAAGTATTATTTGACTTGCTTGCAGAATTATTCGATTCGTTCGAGGAGAATTATTTGATTTGCTCGAGATATTATTTGATTGAAAATGAATGCGGATCGTGATTTCGAATTGAGGATATTTTATGATTTTTCTTGATAAATGCGGCCCTAATTTCGAGTTGAGGATATGTTGTGATTGTGCTTATTGTGTGTTTGGTGCATTTATCGGTGGGCCCGAGGAGACTGTTCAAAATTATATGATTCGATATCTTGATATATTCGGAACCTCTTATTTGAATTTTCATGTGAATGCGTGGAATTTTGCCGAATTGATTATTCATAATTTTTAAACATGTCGAGCATGTCTTAAATTGAGGAGATGGTAATATTTTTATTTGATCTCCTGCTTTTCTTACGTGGAGCATTCAAAACGGACATCTTGAATATAATGTCGATAATGATATCTCTCTGAATTCTTGTCGAGGAAATAACGAGACAACCCGAGTCTTGACGAGCTATGGCGGACGAGCTGTTGAGTGTCAAGAAGAAAATGAACAAACATAGATCCATAAAAGGAGGATGATAATGAAGGTCGAGCCTAGATAATGTCGATCACCGGTGGCAATCTCAAAGGCAGAAATCATTCTCTTGTGGAGAGGTAAGAAAATTTGGAGTGTATCTTCGACCGTCAGGTACAAAACTATTCTCAACTCTTGATTTGGTGGTCGAGTTTGATCGACACACAATTTAGGGACGCGTTGAGGCTTTCAACATTATTTTTTGGGGAATGTTAATTGCTTGAATACCTCGGGTGAATTGTTGAGGAGATTGTGATGCATATGGATATGGTTGGGATTATTATTTGGATGACTAACAAAATGATCGGGTGTTATTATATCTTGTTGTGTTCGATGTTTTCCCTTTCAACCTCAGTGGCAGGTCGATGACTTCAAGTGCAGGTCGTCATGTTCAAACAGGAAAGGAAGGTCGAAAGATATGCTTGATTCTTTATCTTGTTCGATATCATTATACACATTATGAGACTAACGAAAATGATCAATTGCTATCATATCTTGTTTTGCTCGATGTGTTTCTATTTGACCTCAGTGGCAGGTCGAAGAAAAAATCCACCATGACTAAGGCCTCTGGGCTGGGTGGTCGCTTGTTTAGAACACCCCTTGGGATGGGCAGGTTGGTCTCCTGTTTAGAACATCCCTCAGATTGGGTGGGAAAGTGCCTGAAGAAAAATAATCCACCATGACTAAGGCCTCCGTGCTGGGTGGTCGCTTGTTTCGGAAGGCCCCCCGGGGTCAGCAAGTGTCTGAAGACAAACTCCACCATGACTAAGGCCTCCGGGCTGGGTGGTCGCTTGTTTAGTACACCCCTTGGGATGGGCAGACTGGCCCCTTGTTTCGCACATCCCTCGGATTGGGTGGGCAAGTGCCTGAAGAAAAAAAATCCACCATGACTAAGGCCTCCAAGCTGGGTGGTCGTTTGTTTCGGAAGGCCCTCCCGGGGTCGGCAAGTGCCTGAAGACAAATTCCACCATGACTAAGGCCTTCGGGCTGGGTGGTCGCTTGTTTAGTACACCCCTTGGAATGGGCAGACTGACCCCCTGTTTCGAACATCCCTCGGATTGGGTGGGCAAGTGCGAAGACACGGATAACTCGAGCAGACCTCGGACGCAGGTCGATGATTTCTATCCGGTTCTATTTGACCTGGCATTATTGTATATTTGTTCCTAACCCAGTGGCAGGTTGAGGGAAGACAAAATCCACCATGACTAAGGCCTCCGGGCTGGGTGGTCGATCCTAGTGTTGGGTCGTGAAGACACGGATAGCTCGAGCAGACCTCAGAGGCAGGTCGAGGATTTCTATTCGGTTCTATTTGGTTTGTTATCATTGTACATTTGTTCCTAACCTAGTGGCAGGTTGAGGGAAGACAAAATCCACCATGACTAAGGCCTCCGGGCTGGGTGGTCGATCCTCGTGTTGGGTCGTGAAGACACGGATAGTTCGAGCAGACCTCAGAGGCAGGTCGAGGATTTCTATTTGGTTCTATTTGATATGGTATTATTGTATATTTGTTCATAACCCCAATGGCAGGGTGAGGGAGTTCATTATGGATGATTCGGGCAGTACGAAGACAAAATCCACCATGATTAAGGCCTCCGGGCTGGGTGGTCGATCCTAGTGTTGGGTCGTGAAGACATGGATAGCTCGAGCAGACCTCGAAGGCAGGTCGATGATTTCTTCTTGGTTATATTTGGTTTGTTATCATTGTACATTTATTCTTAACCTAGTGGCAGGTTGAGGGAAGACAAAATCCACCATGACTAAGGCCTCCGGGCTGGGTGGTTGATCCTAGTGTTAATTAACAGATTTATTTGATTTGGTTTCATGCTATTTGTGCCCCTGACCTCAGTGGCAGGTTGATCGAACTCGCTACGGATAGCTCGAGCAGGTTAACGGATTTATTTGACTTGGTTTTGCTGTATTTGTGATTTCGATCCCAGTGGCGGGAGTTTATTATGGATAATTTGAGTAGATGGATGGTTTTATTTGGTTTGGTTCTGCTGTATTTGTGATTTTGATCCCAGTAGCAGGTTGATTGCGTTTTATCTTGGTTTTGTCGAATTGAATTTTTGACTTCAAGGGCAGGGAGATGATATTCATTCCGTCACGAGCAGGTTGATTGCGTCTTATCTTGGTTTTGTCGAATTGATTTTTCAACTTCAAGGGCAGGGAAATGAGATTCATTCCGTCATGAGCAGGTTGATTGTGTTTTATCTTGGTTTTGTCGAATTGATTTTTCGACTTCAGCGGCGGGTCGAGTATATTCATTATGGCTTGAGCAGGTTGATTGCATTTTATTTGATTATGGTTTTGTTGAATTGATTTTTTGACTTTAGTGGCGGGTCGAGTATATTCATTATGGCTTGAGCAGGTTGATTGCATTTTATTTGATTATGGTTCTGTTGAATTGATTTTTCGACTTCAGTGGCGAGTCGAGTATATTCATTACGGCTTAAGCAGGTTGATGGTTGATTTATTTTTCAAAGGAATATACAACAGGCTTGAATCTTAAACTTTGAACTGAGGGGTGATAGGATGAGGGTTTATAAGGGAGCTCGAACATGGTGATCGAAACACAACAGACGTAAATTTAAATTTTTAAAATTCAACACTTCGGTCAACGGTCTCTCGACTCTCGATTTTCAACTTCAACGGTCTCTCGACTCTCTGTTTTCGACCTCAGCGGTCTTGATTCTCGGTTTTCCACCTCAGCGGTCTCGACTCTCGGTTTTCGACCTCCGCAGTCTCGACTCTCGGTTTTCGACCTCCGCGGTCTCGACTCTCGGTTTTCGACCTTCGCGGTCTTGACTCTCGATTTTCAACCTCAGCGGTCTCGACTCTCAGTTTTCGACCTCAACGGTTTCGACTCTCGGTTTTCGACCTCCGCGGTCTCGACCCTCAGTTTTCGATCTTGAGATCTCAAAGCACATTTGGAGGATATTTCAGTGGTTATTCAATGGTCATTTGACTTTCGATGCTCCATCTTAGTGGCAAGTTGAAGAAAACAACTCGAAGAGGCATTTCACTCTTGGATCGAGTTATGCTTACTCGACCAGAGTGGGGGAATTAGATGATATAGGATATTATACTGGACCCAGTTTAATGGATAAAGCGGATACATATTGGAAGATAAGTCCACTAAGACATCTAAGCCCAACGATATGGGTCAGGCCCAACTTGGGCCCAAAAGGTACACTCCCCCTATAAAAGTGGGCCAAGGTACCTCATTCTCTTATTCTCTATTCATTACATTACTACACTCTCTCTCTCTCTCTTGATCTGAGCACTGACTTAGGCATCAGAGGCCCGGCGTTGGGTTCTGCAGGTACGGAGGCTGGTTCGAGTTGAAGGAGCCCGGGTGAAATCTATTCACTTCACCTACCATTATGTTTTCCAACCTCTAAAATTCATTCTAAATAAAACAAAAAAAATAACAATTACCTCGAGGAATTGTCGTTTGTACGTTTTTTGTGAGATTAGGGCTCGACAAATTTAGATTTGAAATGTGTGGCTTCCCAGTATAATTAGTCGTCGTCGCGGCAAATGGAGGGAATTTGAGGTGCGCCATCTGAAGAGGTCGAGAAACAAGCTCGATTCGAACAGGACATTAGTGTGGAGAAGAAGGGCAGATATGTCATTTTATTTACACAAGTATAATTTTATCATACCTAGTAAATGTTGGATTGGATTAAACTTAACATGCATCCAGTTTTGTAAACATGATATAAAAGCTGACGTGTAAAGGTTATGGGATTATTGTGTCAAATCCCATCCACCCTAGTAAATGAGGCCTTCAAGAACACAGTGTGATTAGGCCAAGTTATAATACATAGTGTGGTGAACCGGGATGTACTGAAAATTTGAATCGTATCTTGGAATATTTTATAAGTTTCCCGGATACACCTAGTTAACATGGATAGTGACCAAATTCAGCCAATTTAGTTGACCCTAAAAGATTTAATTTTTCCTTGAAAAATATTATGGCCAAAATTCAATTTTGCTCCTTTAAGTTGGTCATTGTTTATTTTTAGTACATCAACTTTCCCCTCATTAAAATTAGTACGTTATGTTACACTTTGTATCACTATTGAGACAAGATCCCAAAAATTGATCATTTTTTTTGGGATTAATGTCCTAAAAATGATACATATTGCAACATACGTACTGTTTTTTATGAGTAATGTCCCAAAAATGATACAAATTGCAACATAATGTACTATTATTAATGAGTAGAAAGTTGGTACACCAAAAAATGGATAATGACCAACTTAGAGAACAAAAATTGGATATTTGCCAAAATATTATGGAGGAATAATATATGATTTGTGTAATAATTTTTTTTTTTTTATAACAAAGGGCAATAAAGTAAGATTATAAAGTATATGAATTCAAATAAATATTAATTATGTATTATTTATGTGTATTTATAAATAATAAATATAATATTATTAAAATAAAAATTAATTGATAGACATTGGAAATAGTCCAATAAGATGAATGCTAACACGAGTTAGTACATAGATGAGATTTTTGGTATCTTATTCAGTTTATAATATATTATTGATAAACTATTAAACACAATAATGGATGGTCTCATAATGAGAAAGCACATGGAATATAAAATAATATTATCATGTTATTTATCCAAACAAAATCTAATAACATCTATTAATATATTAAGAGGCAGATATTTACTTGAAATAGTAACTAAAAATTAGCAAAAAAAAAAAAAATATTTTGTTTCTCGCTTAAAATATTTACTATATTGAGTAATATTTTTTGTCAAAATTTAAAAAATCCCACCTTAATCAATGTGTTTAATGTACATAATCATTTTGGTCAAGTATTGCGGCTATTGCCTTTGTTAGTTGCATGATTTAAATTTGAAATGTAATATATTGATAAAAGTTGCAGCTATTACCTTTATTAGTTGAATGATTTAAATTTTGTATATAATATATTGAAAAAAGAATAATAAGATTCTTATTTAAAAAAAAATAAAAATTATTCGTAACTTACGGGTCAATATTAACTTGGACGTAAATGAAATAGTCAATTATTTATAGTTTAAGAAATTACTCAATAACTTACGGGACAATATTTATTTGAACGTAAACGAAATAGTCAATAAATTGTTCAACCACTTAATCTTTTTTATTTGAATAGTTTATACAAAAATAAGTTATTTTAAGTAATGAAACAATATAAATTTTATATCTATAATTATTATTCACGTAGATTGTTAAATATATGAATTTTATCAAAATAACTATTTTATAGAATCACATTATAGTCAAATCGAATTTCTGAATAAAAAATTTTAAACGATGCTTATTTTGAAATAAATATAATATAATTTATTATCAGTTATGTGCATCATACGAGTTGTATACTAATTTTAAATAGACATTTCCATATAATTTTATACACTTTAAGCTTTATATAAAATTTTCAATATTTAGTATAGGTAATTGTATTACATATTGATTCATTTATAAATATTACTTAATAGAAATTTTTAATTTATAAACATTAATGAATATCTCTTACACGTACACTGCACGGGATTCATACTAATTGTATATGTAATCCAAGATAAATGGTTACAATTGCAATTATATATTATTAATATTTTTTTGTAATTCAGTTTGACTAATCTTGAAATACTTATTGATATTATAAACATTTTATATCATATGTGTTTATTGATGTTGATAGATTTTTAAAAATGTTATTCTATAAATAACAAGGTTATGTTCTATATTTGATAAAAAATATGACTTCTCATATTATACGGTCAAATATCTTATTATTTCATGCATTACTTTGTTAGGTCATATCAGATTTATTACACGTTACTACATGAATTCCGAGTTTTATCACCATAATAGACACGACCTGATAGAATACATATGGACCGTGCATGCAATGCCACGTCCGCTCGTGAAGCCATGCAAGACAAGACCGGTCAACGAGAGGTCAAACCATGTCAACATAAAATAGCATGGAAGGAAAATGACAAAAACCAAGATCATGCAATGAGAACCGTAGGATAGTTATCATCTTATGTATAAATACCTTACCACTTTTGTAACCTAAAAATATGGAAGAAGAAAGCAAGCTGTAATGCTTTTCATGAGAATGGAAAAACCTGGTTGAGCATTCATTTCTTTCTACAGTCTTTTCATTTTCAAATCAATATCACTTTAATATCTTAACACGACCTTACCAACATATTAGTAATGGACACTTTCCAAATGGATTATTAATGGATATTTTTTCAACATATTATTCCGTTGAAAAATCATTAACAAAACCACAACAGCTTAACAGCAGAATTTTTCTTTGTTAATTCAATTATGATCAAATACGTTGCAATTTCGTTGGTGTTTACCAACGGAATATTTTTGTTACTATTTGACAATAGAATATTTTTGTTGGAAAATGATTTATGATATGTTTGTAGGTGCTCCATTGTTATTTCTCAATGGAATATTTTGTTTTAAAATAAATAATATGTATCCATTTCAAATTTATTGTTGTTTACCAACCACAATATTTTTTTTTTTTGGGAAATAGCATAAATCCCTTGCAAATCTACTGATGTTTACCAATGAAATATGTATGTTGCTATTTGGCAACTTGGTATTTTCGTTGGGAAATGATTAATGATATTTTTGTTGGTGTTCTGTTGTTATTTCTCATCAGGATATTCCGTTGGTAGAGAACTAATACATATCCGTTGCAAATCTTTTGGTATTTACCAATGAAATATATACATTGAGAAATATCAATGGAAAATTATGTTGGTAATTTAATTATGAACAAATCCGTTGGTGTTTACCAATGAAAAATCTCCGTCACTATTTGGCAACGTTGTTGGCATATGAATTTCAGTTGTATTTGTTGCATATTCGTCACCAATATCTAAAATTCCCAACGAGTTAAATCTGTTGGCATTCTACAACATATTAGAAAGACATATTTTATTTGCAATATTAGGTTAATATTTTATATATATATATATATATATATATATATTAATTCAATGGCGATCCCAACGGAATATTTATGTTGGTAATTTCTGTGGACATCATTCAAATTATTGTATCGTGTTGTCATGCAATATCAAAACTCAATAATATCACAAATTAAATTAATTTTAGAATAACTTTAAATATTATGAATATGTAATGGTATTAACAATGAAGTTTGTGTCAGCATTGAACGGATTATGCATACATACATAATTGACAGTAATTATCGCTATAATTTCTCAATTTATTTTTGTTTTATTTCGTCGATCAACAGATGGATTGTAACACGGTTCTTATAACCAAATCTTTTTTACCATGTAATGAATTATGTTGATATTGTTATTGAAAACTTTTAGATAATCCCTTCATTTGCACAAGTAATATTTGCTTTGCTCAATCTATCAAGTATAAAGGAACCATTTGGTTAAGATATTACTCTTGACATAAATATGACAACCATGGCAAATAGTCTGATGGTATTCGGCCTCATCGTTTTGGTGTTCGTCAATATCTTACAAAATTCAGAAAGCACGTGTATATTCGGCGAAGGGATCTATGTTGCCGTCATTAATAATCTCCCTCCAAAATCTCCAGTGTTAACGCTGCATTGTCAGTCAAAAGATGACGACCTCGGATACCACAATCTTACTACTAATAAAAATTTTAACTGGTCATTTTGCGAGCATATTTTTGGAAGAACATTGTTCTTTTGTCATTTATGGTGGGGATCGAAACAAAAGTCATTCGAAGTTTTTCACCAAAAATACACCAAAGGATCTAAGTTAACACACTTTTGGTCTGCAAGAAGTGAAGGTATATTTTTTTCCTACATAAATGTGACTGGTTATGTCAAAAAATATAATTGGGACTAGATATTAATGCAATATCATGTTCTTGAACAAGAGATTATGAATAAGAACAACTTTTCAATTTTGAGTGTATTATACTTTTCGAGTAATTAACTCACTTTGTTTTAAGTTTGCATTTGTTATTGCGATTATGGTGAAAAAAAAAATGTTTGTCACATCTTATATATGCTATGTATAACATTTATATTGGTTTGTTATTTCTATTAATACTTCGCTATTAAAACCAATGATGATAATCTCTTTATATACGGAGAGATTGATTTTTTTTTTCTTCAAACGATAGATATCTCATAACACAAAATAAAGGTACAATCGGAAGACTCACTAGTCCTTACAAAAACAAATAGAGGACCACACCTACAAGGTGGCCTAGACCAAACAACAACAAGGCACTAAAGGCATAGGCAAAGCTATGAGACCAAAGCACCACCAAAACAAAAACAACACAAAACAAAGACCCTAACACGCTAAAACCCCCAACAGAGTAATAAAACGACCCCCAACGAAGTAATGACACAACCCCAACGGAGTAATGAAAACAACAAGCACTGGGGCCAAATAGCCCAAACCAAAAACACAAACTCAAAACACAACCTAACACAGATGTTTGTCCTATTTTTGTTGCTATTTTCGTTGATATTTTGTGTGTCGTCTCTCCCGTGTTAGGTCTTTTCTTAGGTATTCTCGGCCTCTTTTGTCGTTTCTTGCGTTTTATCTCTATTCTGGTGTGTCTAGTATTTTCTGTGTTCTTTTTCCTATTTTCTCCATTTTTCGTTTCTCTTTTCGGTGGTGCGATTTCAGGTTTTAGGTTGATCGGGTTAGCGAGTGTTCGTTCGTAACAAGAAGTGGATGGTCGAGTAGTACTTTGCGGGATCCTAGCATGCGAGAATTAAGTTTTCAGCTCGGGCAGTACCCAAGCGACGTAGCCGAGCACGCGAATTGCGGAAGAAGGAGCATATTTTTGACCAACATGATCTTAGCGCCGCTAAGGCCCTGTGGAAAGCGGCGCTTTGGAGCAATGCCGAGTACATACATTGTGCCGCTTAGATGCCTTAGCGGCGCTAAGACCTTAGCGCCGCTAAGGTCTGCTTTATGACTGGTGCGATTTTCATGGAATTCAAATATGGGAAGGGTATGAGATCAATGGGGGCGTATTTTTGAAAAAAAGAGACCTCGTTTTTCTTAATCTTTTTACCCTAGAACACATTTTACTACTGACTTTTCATCTTGGATTTGATCTTGGAGCATAAAAACTCCAATCTTCGCTCGGATTTCGGTTGTTCATTGCTTTCTCTTGACATTGGATTTGTTATTAATCGTAAGCATCTCTTTTCATTTTG
>CACSLK010027773.1:8582042-8594093 GCA_902706635.1 Striga hermonthica
TACCTCAGTCCTTTATATAGGAGTGCAATATTTACCTGAAGTCCCCAAAATACCCTGACCGACTCAATGGAAATGTCCAGAATGCCCCGGTCGGTTCATATTCTGTCCACTTCCTAGTCAGCATCTAGATCCTTCCTTAGCTTCCTTCTTATCCTTAACTTTCCTTCAATATGCGGAGGTGTGTCAAAGCTATCGGGCACCTCGAACTGCAAGACTCCTTCAGTCGACTTGAGGTATTGAGCCGAGTCGACTGATCGCATTTCATCATTAATGGACCCTGATTCGTCTGATCGCTGTCGGGGCATAGGTCGACTCGTTCCAGTCGACGGATATATGTCGACTCGGTCGAGAGCCGGGCTTCTTGATTGAATACCATGAAACCCTACCGGCGGAGTCGACTGTATTGTAATCGACTTTGGCAGTTCCGAACCATGATGATATGAGCCGCTATGAGCCGATTGTGACAATGCCGCAGTTACTGAACCGTTGCACGATAGTATGGCTATATCACTATGACATTGATTTTTATTTTGCACTAAATGTATTTTTTAGTGCATTTATATTAATTTACAGTAATAATTATTCAAAATAAAAATAAAATCTTATATAAAAAAATTTAAATATACATATATATAAATATATTCACGATGTGAAATTTCAATCTGCGCATGTTATTCTAAAATCATATAAAATTAATATTCCATAACATATCAAATATACCTATATTAAAATCATTTAGCATACTTGTAAATTAGTATTGCAAATATAATATAATAAAAAAAAGTGAAAAATCTAGAGAAAAAGTAATCAATAGAAAAGACTGAATCCAATCGCTATAAGAAAAACTTGAACAAATATAACGATATTGGATTTCAATTGCACATTGAATATATATTAAGTTTAAAATTTACAAAAAAAGTAGTATTAATTGTAAATTACGAAAAAAATATATACTTGGAGATGCGGGGTTTCGATTCCCGAATGTCATACTCAAATCCGAATGATAATACCGTTGAGCTATATCTCCTTATGTTTCAATACCCAACGTTTTTTTTTTTCAAATATGTATGTTAAAAATAATGAATATAGAAAATGCGATAAAATATTAAAAAAAATAAAGTCTTAAAAAATCAATCACATTTTGAAGTATTCGGTATTGTTTTTATTTTGCACTAAACTGTATTTTAGTGCATCTATATTAATTTGAAGTAATAAATGATAAAAATAAATTATAATTTTATATAAAAAATCGATATATATGTATGTATAAATATATTTACGATGTGAAATGTCCATCTGCTCATGTGATTTAAAATCTTTTAAATTGAACAATTGCCTAACATATCTACGATACTTATATTAAAATCATTTAGCATACTTGTAAATAAATATTGCAAATAGAATTAAATAAACAAAGTGAAAAATCTAGAAAAAATAATAAATAGAAAAGATGGAATCAGATCACTATGTGAAAACTTGAGAAAGTATAAGGATATTTGATATCACTTACACATTGAAAATATATTAAGTTTAAAATTAAAAAAAAAATAGTAATAATTTTTAAATTACAAAAAAAAAATATATTTGGAGATGCGGGGTTTCGATCCCCAAATGTCATAGCCAATTAAAAAGGATAATACCATTGAGCTACATCTCCTTTTGTTTCAATACCAAACGATTTTTTTTCATATATGAATGTTGAACATAAATTTAATATAAAAAATGTGATGAAAGATTTAAAAAAATAAAGTTTAAAAATCAATCACTTTTTTTAGTCTATGACATTGTTTTTATTTTGCAGTAAATTGTATTTTTTAGTGCATTTATATTGATTTGCAGTAATAATTATTCAAAATAAAAATAAAATCTTATATAAAAAATTGAAATATACATTTATATAAATATATTCACGATGTGAAATTTCAATCTGCGCATGTTATTCTAAAATCATTTAAAATTAATATTACCTAACATATCAAAGATACCTATATTAAAATCATTTATCATACTTGTAAATTAGTATTGCAAATATAATTTAATAAAAAAAGTGAAAAATCTTGAAAAAAGTAATAAATAGAAAAGACGGAATCCGATCACTATAAGAAAAACTTGAAATATAACGATATTGGATTTCAATTGCACATTGAATATATATTAAGTTTAAAATTTACAAAAAAAAGCAGTATTAATTGTAAATTACGAAAAAAAATATATGTTTGGAGATGTGGGGTTTCGATCCCCGAATGTCATACTCAAATCCGAATAATAATACCGTTGAGATACATCTCCTTATGTTTAAATACCTAACATTTTTTTTTAACAAAACGATAGACATATTATAAATGTCAAACGAGAAAAGAGTTCAATACAACGAGCCAAACCCGAATCAGAAAAAATGAGAGGACACGCTAAAAGCGGCCTAGAATCAACTTACCGAGAACCAACTCAACAATCAAACTTCACTGCCCGAAGGCCTAGAGATCAAACAAAGCAACAAAAGAAAACTACAAGAAAAAACAGCAACCAACAAAACTAGGCAACTAATAGAACATCACAACCGGGAAAACTCCAACCACTCAAGGTGAGCAGTTTTAATCATCAAGTGACCAGACAGAGAATGATTTTGAAAAATCCAAAGGTTTTGACATTTCCATAGCCACCATAAAAGGTAAGTGGTCAATTGAATACGGGCTATAGCTATGTCAGAAGATCCCACTGAAATAATATGCCTCCACCATGCCTTGAAGGATCCAACAGAGTGTAGATTGTCCCAGCAGACAGGAGATAAATGCCACACTCTAGCTGCAAAAGTGCAGTGCAAAAGAAGGTGCTCAATTGTTTCAGGACTCTCTCCACAGCTTTGGCAAGTGATATCAAAATCAATACCTCTTTTCTGTAAATTAGTTTTGACATGCAAAACTCCACTGATACATCTCCAGATACAGTGTTTTATTTTACCTGGGATTTTGAGCTTCCAAAAGCTATACAACAGCTTATTGTTGGAGTGAGTGCTGCTATGAGGGAAATCCAGATTGAGAAGTTTGCACTTTGAGAGGAAAGAATAAGTGCTGGCCACAGAGAAGACCCCTTTCTTATCAAATTGCCAATACTTTCTATCTGCAGAACCAAGCTTTAAAGAAGAAATCTTGAGTATGGCCTCACTGTCAGTCACATTAAAGAGTTGCGTCACTAGCCATTCATTCCAACCGAGACCTGTGTCATCAATCAACTCTTCAACCCAAGTTATATGTCCTCTAGCAATATCCAAAAGAGTGGGAGTAGGTTTCTGAAGTGATGGAACCCAGTTGACCTCAATTCTGGTATTGCTTCCATTTCTGACCTCTACAGCATAACCCTTAGCAAACACAGGAAGAATTTCCAACCAATTGGACTAAAGCCAAGAGCAGTTGTGGGCCTTGACAGCTGAGAAGATAGAACCATGAGGAAAATATTTGTCTTTTAAAATTTGGCTGACCAACAAGTGGGGTTGTGAAGTGATTCTCCACAGTTGCTTACAAATCAAGGCAGTGTTAAAGTTCTTAATATCAATAAAACCCAAACCACCTTCTTCTTTTGGTAAGGTAAGAGAGCTCCAAGTCTTCCAGTGAATACCTCTAGTCTGCTCCTCACTTTTGCTACACCAAAACTGAGCATATAATTTTGAGATTTCTGCACAGAGTGAGGAAGGAAGTCTGAAGCAAGCCATTGAATAAACTGGAAGAGACTGAATCACTACCTTTAAAAGCACCTCCTTGCCTGCTTGAGATAACAACTTAGATTTTTAGCTTTGAAGTTTAGCTTTAACTGAGTCCACCACAAATTGGAAAGCTTGCTGCTTAGATCAGCCAATCCCAAGGGGGAGGCCAAAATATCTGATAGATTTATGGGCTGTGATCCCTTGAAAGGTGCTGCAAATAATCCTTTGAAGGCACTGATAAGAGCTCCTGGTAAAAAATGTGGCAGATTTTTGGAGATTGACTCTTTGTCCTGTAAATAGCCTGTACCTTTCCAGAATATTGAGTAACAACATGGCTTGATCATTACTTGCTTTACAGAAAAATAGAGAATCGTCAGCAAAAAGTAAGTAGGAAATAGCAGGACCATTTCTAGATAACTTCAGACCAATCAAGTCTCCAGAACTGACATCATTAGTAACAAGAGCAGAGAGCATCTCAGCAACAATAAGGAACAGATAAGGTGAGAGAGGGTCTCCCTGTCTGATACCCCGAGAAGGAATCACATAAACACTCACTGGCCATTCACTTTGAATGAGAAAGAACTGGAAGAGATGCACATCATGATCAGCTGAACAAATTCCAAATGAAATCCCATTTAAAGCATAATCTTTTTAAGCAAATCCATTCTACTCTATCAAAGGCTTTCATTAAGTCCAGCTTTAATGGCATAAAGTGATTCTTACCAGAGGAATGTCTATTAAGAAAGTGAAAAGCTTCTTGGCCTATTATCACATTATCAAAAATTTGCCTGCCTTTAAGAAATGAAGATTGAGAATGGCTAATACAAGAATCTAGGCAGGATTGAAGTCTGAGAGAGAGAGTCTTAGAGAGGTTTTATAGACCACAGTACAAAGGCTAATAGGTCGAAAATGGTCTGGATTAGAGCATTTGGGGATGAGTGTTAGAATAGTATGATTCCAATATTTAAGAATTAATCCATTTTCATTGAAAAAACTAGAAACAGCAGCAATCAAATCACCTTTAATCAAATCCCAAAAAGATGGTAGAAAAGAGTTGTCATACCGTCTTCTCCTGGGGATTTCTCAGGACTTAGACTGAAAATAGCATGGTGGATTTGTTCTTCAGAGATAGGCCTCAACAGTGCTTGATTCATGTCTTGAGTGATAGTAGTGGTAATAAGAGGGAGAAGAGAATCTCCACACCAAGAGCCATCAGTAGAGAACAGATTAGAGTAAAAATCAGCAATATGATCTTGAATCTCCTTGGGAGTAGAGCACACTCTGTTCTGATCAGTAAGGAGTCTAGTAATGGCATTCTGTCTCCTTCTATGACAAGTATAAGCATGGAAAAATTTAGTATTCTTGTCTCCTTCCTTCAGCCATTGAACCTTTGCCTTCTGTTGCCAAAATAACTCCTCCATTTTGTGAGCAGCTTCTAATTCCTTCTTGGTGGCATTCCATTCCTCCCATTTTCCTTCCATTTTGTCTCCTTCTTGGTGGCATTCCATTCCTCCCATTTTCCTTCCATTTTGTCTCCTTGAAGAACATCAAGCTTCTTGTTAAGGTGGTCAATGGTGGTTTGCTGCTGAGTTCTGAATTTGGCACTCCAAAGCAGAAAGGCTTGTCTAGTCAGTTTGATCTTCTCTTTTAGCTGAAAGAAAGGAGTACCTCTGAGCTTTACTGTCCAAGCTTTCTTTACAACCACTGTAATATCCTCCCTTTCAAGCCACCTCTTATCAAAGTGGAATCTGGTGTGAATTCTATTCTTCTTTACTCCATCATCTAGAAGAAGAAGGGAGTGATCTGACCCATTTTTAGCCACATTAAGAACAGAAGCAGTAGGAAAATCAGCCAGCCAATCCACAGACCCAAAGCCTCTGTCTAGTTTCTCCTCAACCAGCCCTTCAGAGAATCTATTGTTGCACCAAGTAAAGTTATAACCCTCCATTTTAATCTCCACCATAGCCATGTCATTGACAAAATCTCTAAATCCCCTCATGCTAGAATCTGACCTTTTGTTGCCACCTTTTTTCTCAGAATTGGAAAGGATATCATTCTAATCCCCTATGATGAACCATTTTGAGCCCCATTGATGCATATCTCTAACAGGCTGATTCTATTGATCTGATCTAGCAAAATTACAGGTACTCAGATACATAAAGACACCCCAAGAGAAATCAGAATCTGATAAGGAAAAATTCACAGCAATATAGATGTATGCACAAATGATGCTAGAAATCTGAACATTCTCTGACCAAAGGAGTAGCAAGCCTCCACTCAGACCTTTGGGATCAACAATAAAAAATCTGGAGTCATAGCCAAGCTTCCTGACCACAGATTTGACAAAACTGTTCTGCTTCTTAGTTTCAGACAGGAAAAGAAAAGTTGGGTGGTGAGTTCTCTTCAACTCTCTGATTTGGGAAATTGTAGAGGGCCCACCCAGCCCTCTACAATTCCACACCGCAGCTAGCATTGATCACTTGGGTGCCATTACAGGCTGGCAACCCCCACCTTATCATCAGAGCTTTCTAATTTCTTACTTTCTTCTTGATTAATTGGTTGGCCATCATTATCTGTATATGATTACATCCTTCTCTTCCCTGCCTCTTTTACCTGATGAAGAAGGAGATAGTAATGAGTTAGGATGAATCACTATCTTCTGTCTTTGCAGTCTGCCTTCTTTGGAGAGGGCTCTCCTCCAAACTTTGGGTTTAGCTTTGTTACAGTCAGAAAGGATCTGGTTAGAGATGATGTTAGATGGAACTTCCAACTCCATCTCTTGGGAGATTTTCCTAATAGGGACCACAGGTTCAGCCACTACCATGGGAAGAGCAGTGGGGTCAACCGTTTTTTGATGATTGATATGAGAAACTGGTGTTGAAGGAGATTGATCCTGAGCTTGAGGGAATTTTGATGAAGAACCAAAAGTTTGTGGGGAAACAGTGATAAGAGGAAATAGATGTTGTTGATTGTCATCCACATGGCTGCTAGTTGTATGAATGTGCTCATTGTGATTAGAAGATGGAGGTTTATCAGATTGAGGAGGACTGGTTTGAGACTCTGAGTTGTTTGAACCTGTCCAAAATTGGCCATCAGGAGCCCTCATCCAATCCCCATATTGGCCTTCCTTGACAGAGTCATTTTTAATATCCTGCATCCTAATAGCACAGCTTCTATCTAGATGCCTGATGAAACCGCAGTAATGACAATGATTAACCAGTTTCTCATATTTAAAGCTAACAATCACTGCTTCATCTCCCAATCGGACATTTGCACAATGGGACAAGGGTTCTGGTAAATCAATAGAGATAAGAAGTCTGAAATTTTCCCTTTGTGATGCCCGGCACCCACCACAACCTCATTCTTAACTGTTGGGAAGAACTTTCCAATTTTTAAGCCCACATCAGTACTCAACCAGTTAAGGGGAATGTTGAATACCTGAACCCATAAGTCGAGTTCCTGGAAAACTTGATGATGAATAGAAAGCCCTCTTCGCCATTCCGCAAGAACCAAATATTGGTTTTCAAAAATCCAGTTAGCTCCCATTACAACTCTCCCAAGATCTTCCCTGTTTTGGAACAGGAATTGGAAATAGTTGTGGCTAAGTTCTTTAACTTCAACAGGCTGTTGCAATCTCCAAATTTGAGACATAGTGCATTTGATGCCAATCCAGCTAGCCTTTCTGTCTCCTATAACTTTGCCGAATAAACATCTGCTACATTCTTCGTCACTTAAGCGGATATCATTTCGAGCAATGTCTATTGGCCGGTTTTCTCTATCTGATAGCGAGAATACTTTAAGTCGATGAGCAAGTTCGTCATCTTGCCCTATACAAGGCCTAGAGCTCATGATGGCGAACCCTAACCCCCAAACTTAGATGAAGGCGAAAGATCCAAAGCAAAAGAAATATGAAACAAGGAAATCGAAGGACACCAGATGGCCGGAAAAAGAAAACCGGAATTCAAAGCTCTCCGCCGAGAGAATTCAAAGCTCTCCGCCAAGAGAATCCTACTTTTTAACGTTTTTTTTTTCAAATATGTATGTTAAAAATATTTGAATATAGAAAATGCGATAAAATATTAAAAAAAATAAAGTCTTAAAAAATCAATCACATTTTGAAGTCTTCGGTATTGTTTTTATTTTGCACTAAATTGTATTTTAGTGGATCTATATTAATTTGAAGTAATAATTGTTAAAGATAAGTTATAATTTTATATAAAAAATCGATATATATGTATGTATAAATATATGTAGATGTGAAATGTCCATCTGCTCATGTGATTTAAAATCTTTTAAATTGAACAATTGCCTAACATATCTACGATACTTATATTAAAATCATTTAGCAAACTTGTAAATAAATATTGCAAATAAAATTAAATAAACAAAGTGAAAAATCTGGAAAAAATAATAAATAGAAAAGATGGAATCAGATCACTATGTGAAAACTTGAGCAAGTATAAGGATATTTGATATCACTTACACATTGAAAATATATTAAGTTTAAAATTAAAAAAAAATAGTATTAATTTTTAAATTACAAAAAAAAAAAATATATTTGGAGATGCGGAGTTTCAATCCCCGAATGTTATAGCCAATTAAGAAGGATAATACCATTGAGCTACATCTCCTTTTGTTTCAATACCAAACGATTTTTTTCATATATGAATGTTGAACATAAATTTAATATAAAAAATGTGATGAAAGATTTAAAAAAATAAAGTTTAAAAATCAATCACTTTTTTTAGTCCATGACATTGTTTTTATTTTGCACTAAAATGCCTTTTTTAGTGCATTTATATTAATTTGCAGTAATAATTATTCAAACTAAAAATAAAATCTTATATAAAAAAATTAAAATATACATTTATATAAATATATTCACGATGTGAAATTTCAATCTGCGCATGTTATTCTAAAATCATTTAAAATTAATATTACCTAACATATCAAAGATACCTATATTAAAATCATTTAGCATACTTGTAAATTAGTATTGCAAATATAATTTAATAAAAAAAAGTGAAAAATCTTGAAAAAAAGTAATAAATAGAAAAGACGGAATCCGATCACTATAAGAAAAACTTGAACAAATATAACGATATTGGATTTCAATTGCACATTGAATATATATTAAGTTTAAAATTTACAAAAAAAAGTAGTATTAATTGTACATTACAAAAAAAAAAATATATATATATTTGGAGATGCGGAGTTTCGTTCCCCGAATGTCATACTCAAATCCGAATGATAATGCCGTTGAGCTACATCTCCTTATGTTTAAATACCTAACGTTTTTTTTTCAAATATGTATGTTAAAAATAATTTGAATATAGAAAATGTGATAAAATATTAAAAAAATAAAGTCTTAAAAAATCAATCACATTTTGAAGTCTTTGTTATTGTTTTTATTTCGCACTAAATTGTATTTTAGTGCATCTATATTAATTTGAAGTAATAAATGTTAAAAGTAATTGATAATTTTATATAAAAAATCGATATATATGTATGTATAAATATATTTACGATGTGAAATGTCCATCTGTTCATGTGATTTAAAATCTTTTCAACTGAACAATTGCCTAACATATCTACGATACTTATATTAAAATCATTTAGCATACTTGTAAATAAATATTGCAAATAAAATTAAATAAAAAAAGTGAAAAATCTGGAAAAATAATAAATAGAAACGATGGAATCAGATTACTTTGTGAAAACTTGAGCAAGTATAAGGATATTTGATATCACTTACACATTGAAAATACATTATTAATTTTTAAATTACAAAAATTTTTTTTTTGGAGATACGGGGTTTCGATCCCCGAATGTCATAGCCAATTAAGAAGGATAATACCATTGATCTACATCTCCTTTTGTTTCAATACCAAACGCTTTTTTTCATATATGAATGTTGAACATAAATTTAATATAAAAAATGTGATGAAATATTTAAAAAAATAAAGTTTAAAAATCAATCACTTTTTTTAGTCTATGACATTGTTTTTATTTTGCACTAAAATGTATTTTTTAGTGCATTTATATTAATTTGCAGTAATAATTATTCAAAATAAAAAATAAATCTTATATAAAAAAATTGAAATATACATTTCTATAAATATATTCACGATGTGAAATTTCAATCTGCGCATGTTATTCTAAAATTATTTAAAATTAATATTACCTAAGATATCAAAGATACCTATATTAAAATCATTTAGCATACTTGTAAATTAGTATTGAAAATATAATTTAATAAAAAATTGAAAAATCTTGAAAAAAGTAATAAATATAAAAGACGGAATCCGATCACTATAAGAAAAACTTGAACAAATATAACGATATTGGATTTCAATTGCACATTGAATATATATTAAGTTTAAAATTTACAAAAAAAAGTAGTATTAATTGTAAATTATGAAAAAAAAAATATATATTTGGAGATGCGGGGTTTCGATCCCCGAATGTCATACTCAAATCCGAATGATAATACAGTTGAGCTATATCTCCTTATGTTTAAATACCTAACTTTTTTTTTCAAATATGTTCGTTAAAAATAATTTGAATAGAGAAAATGCGATAAAATATAAAAAAAATAAAGTCTTAAAAAATCAAGCACATTTTGAAGTCTTCGGTATTGTTTTTATTTTGCACTAAATTGTATTTTAGTGCATTTATATTAATTTGAAGTAATAATTGTTAAAAATAAATTATAATTATATATAAAAAAAAGTTGATATATACGTATGCATAAATATATTTACGATGTGAAATGTCCATCTGCTCATGTGGTTTAAAATCATTCAAATTGAACAATTGCCTAATATATCTAAGATACTTATATTAAAATCATTTAGCATACTTGTAAATAAATATTGCAAATAAAACTAAATAAACAAAGTGAAAAATCTGGAAAAAAAATAATAAATAGAAAAGATGGAATCAAATCACGAGAAAACTTGAGCAAGTATAAGGATATTTGATATCACTTACACATTGAAAATATATTAAGTTTAAAATGAAAAAAAATAGTATTAATTTTAAAATTACAAAAAAATAATATATTTATGAGATGCGAGGTTTCGATCCCTAAATGTCATAACCAATTAAGAAGGATAATACCATTGAGCTACATCTCCATTTGTTTCAATACCAAACGATTTTTTTCATATATGAACATTGAACATTAATTTAATATAAAAAATGTGATGAAAGATTTAAAAAAATAAAGTTTAAAAATCAATCACTTTTTTTAGTCTATGACATTGCTTTTATTTTGCACTAAAATGTATTTTTAGTGCATTTATATTAATTTTCAGTAATAATTATTCAAAATAAAAATAAAATCTTATACAAAAACAATTGAACTATACATTTATATAAATATATTCACGATGTGAAATTTCAATCTGCGCATGTTATTCTAAAATCATTTAAAATTAATATTACCTAACATATCAAAGATACCTATATTAAAATTATTTAGCATACTTGTAAATTAGTATTGCAAATATAATATAATAAAAGAAAGTGAAAAATCTGGAAAAAAGTAATAAATAGAAAAGACGGAAGGGATCGTCTATTGTCAGGTACCCTTCGTACCTACCTAACATTAGGTACCCTTTTTATATCACCTTTAGATTGACTTAAAATCAATTTGAACCATTAGATTAAGGTACGAGGTTGGTACGAGGTAACGAAAATTCTTTTTTGCCTCGTACCACACTCGCACCAACCTCGTACCTCCTTGTACTTGTAAAAAACCTATAATACCCTTATGTCATTAAAAATTAAAAAAATTATAAATTTACAATTCTATTTATCTTTAAGTCCTTACATCTAAATTATTTCTATAACAATCCTTCATATACAAAACTATTTCATCATAACCTTTAACATTTAACAGAAATTATCCAATTTTTATCAGCATCATTGTTCTTCGATTTTTTTTTCTTTCTCTGTCTCCTCCCTCTCTTCGTCGTTGAATCGAAGAAAATTTACAGTCTATATATCTCACTCACTGTAACCGCATGAGGCTCGTGTACTCTCTCTCTGTATCGGCGACAAATTTCACCATCTTCATCGGCGGTAAATTTCAGAACCCGTCCGCCTCACGGTACTCTCTGTACTCTCTCTCTCGTCGGCTATCTCTCTCGGCCTCTGTAACGTCGTGGGCCTCACGGTACTCTCCGTCTCTCTTTGTCCGAAATTACAGAATTGTTGGTCCGATTTAGGGTATTTGGCCCGAAAAGGGTTAGGCATGATTTTTGGTTTTTGATCCGAAATTACAGAATTTTAAGGGTTTTTTTAGTTAAAATTTGTATTTTGAGTTCAATTAAAATATCTTTATGAAT
>CACSLK010027773.1:8601644-8612016 GCA_902706635.1 Striga hermonthica
CACATAGACCGCCGGCGAGAACACATAGACACACACCGCCGCCGTTGGCGGTCATACACAGCACACAGTCGTCCATCACATTAACTGTCGTCTCCGCCACGGCCAACGCCATAGCCGCTGCCGCACCTCCGTGAATCTCATCGACTGCGCAATCTTCGTCGGCCATCACAGTTCGTCTGCGGCGACCTTCCAACGGCCGCCAACATTCGTCTCCTCTCAAGAAAAACCTCTATCGCCGCCCCTAATCATCTCCGGCGACCTCCGTCCGCCGTCGTTGGGATAAGATATGGCGGATGAAGGTGGAAAGCTTCGAACGACGGCATCACCGGACGTCTGCCGCCTCCTGCAGCTCGAAACTCGCCATCGCCGATGTGAGAGAAGGCGATCTGACCATTTCAGAGCCTGGAAATGGAATGGGGTGTTTGGGCTATTTTTTTGAGAATTAGATTAAGTTTTATGTGCAATTTAATAATTTTAATTATATTTCAATTTAAACCCATGGGTCAAAATGTAATTATTGAAAGTTAATAATTTATTATTTTGTTATGAATTTATATTAAAATAATAAATAAATTATTAAAAAAATAAAATAAGATAATAAAGTAATTTAAGATTATTTGAAATAATAATTATATTATTAAATAGAAACGATATTACATATTAAAATAATATAAAAAGTAATTTGTAACAGCAAACCAATTATATAATAAAAATAATAAATAACAATGATTTTAATTATTTAGGTTAATTCAATGTACAATTATACATATAATTTTCATGGGAATGTATAATTTAGCTAGTGCAGTTTATATAGATGAATGTCGCACTTTATAAATAACATATTGCACTTTTATAAACATTATGTTGCACTTAAACACATCATCTATCTAAAAGATACAAAAGCATGCTACATACCAAAATTAATATGTGCACTTTACACGGTAATATGTTGCACCTTATAACACAACACGTTGCACCGTATAGAATAACACGTTGCACGTACCAAAATATACAATAATTCTGCTAATCGATCGAATAAAATATTAGTCGACTAAATGTCGAATATAGTCTTTTTAAATAAGGATAATAACTGAATAGGCCAAACTGTATGAAAAATATTACCAATTTTTTTATATATACTTTTTTAATGAAAAATAATACTGTTATTTATTTATTTTTTTGTATATATTGTTAGTGCACATTATAGTTATACGAATTGCACATAAATGACTACCAGGTTGCACAAAATCGAACGAGAACCAACGAACATAAATTTGGTACGAACTTTTATATTTTGTTTCAATTTGATTATCATTATTATTCTTTTTTTAGTTTAAAATTTATTTTTGATTCAATTATTATTATTATTTTTATTTTATAAAACTCAGGTATCAGATTTATGTTAGGCGGATTGCATATTAGTGACTGACGGATTGCACTTTATTTATCCCCAAGTGAAGTAAATTTCGGTACAAATATTATATATTTTGATTCAATTAACTATTTGGTATATTTAAAGTTTTGGATATTTCAGTTTGATGTCGGATGTATTTATTAAAATAACTAAATCGATCGAAATATGTAAGAATATGTTAAACGATTTTTTAAAGTGCTCATATACACGCACTATTGTGCAATTTATTTATCATTACCGTGCAATTACTAAAATATTAATAGTTTCAAATTAAACAAGAATATTATCATAATATGCATATGTACAACCCATAATACTCCTCAATATGTTGCATTTATTAAGGTTTGATAAATTACAAATTAAACCCATGTACTCAATTGAAAAAATAGTTGACTTTTTAAATTTGCATATAAATCCTCAAACATTATCAAATTTTAAAAAGGAGGTCCCAAAGCCCTTTTAACACACAATCAATTCCGGCGGCAGGTTACTGCCACCGTCGCCGCCACACAGGGACTGTCATCGCCACCGAAGCATACCCGCACCACGGTCGCCGCCGGAGCCTCCTGCTCCACCGCCGTCGCATAGCTTGGCGCACATAGCAGAACGCGCTCCCGCTCCTCTGCCATTCTCCAGCCACCATCGTCGCCGTAGATGCCTCCATCGACCACCTATGTCCTTTAAGATCTCTCCGCCCAACGCCACCATCTGCGCGGTGACGAGCACCATGACGAGATCTGCCAGGAGGCTGGTTGTAAACACCCATGGAGCCATGGAGGACAAAGGCAGGTGGCTGGTTACAGTGGAGCTGGTTCTGCCGGTGTTCGTCGGAGGATAAACACGACTTGCGTGCGTGAAGCGTGGACGAAGGCTGGACAACGACTTTCTACGGTTGAGTGGATCATCGTGTTTGTGGCGGACGACGGCTGTCCCTGGTGGCGACCGGCGAAACTGCTCGGACGTCGGAGATGGCGGCGGGTGGCAGTAGGTGGTGGGGAGCTTCATTTTCCGGTGGGGGAACTCATGAGAGCGAAATTTAATGCAGGTGTATGTGTATGTGAAAGAGGAATGGAAGATTGATGGAGTGGAGGTGGGGCCCGCATGTAATCTAAATGCAAATATGTAATTACCACTTTGTTCTTATTTAATAGTTACATGTGTATATTTGACCCTGAAATGTATTCTTATTTACGAAATTGCCACCATGTATTTCACACTAATATTTTAGTTTTGACTTAATCTTGGCCATTGATACATTGGATCCAAAGGTGTATAATTATTCTCATTTCTTTCGTTATCTATTATTCTCATATGATCATAACTCTATATATATATATATATATATATATATATATATACATATTAATCCATTGGTGATCCCAACATAAATATTTATGTTGGTAATTTCTGTGAACATTTTTCAAATTAATTGTATTGCGTTGTCATGCAATATCAAAACTCAATAGTATCACAAATTAAATTAATTTTAGAATAACATTAAATATTATGAACATGTAATGATATTAACAATGGAGTTTATGTCAGCATTTAACGGATTTTGCATACATACATAATTGACAGTGATTATCGCTATAATTTCTCAATTTATTTTTGTTTTATTTCGTCGATCAACTTAGATGGATTGTAACACTGTTCTTATAACCAAATCTTTTTTACCATGTAACGAATTATGTTGATTTTGTTATTGAAATTTTTTTTCCTTCATTAGCACAAGTAATATTTGCTTTGCTCAATCTATCAAGTATAAAGGAACCATTTGGTTAAGATATTACTCTTGACATAAATATGACAACAATGGCAAATAGTGTGATGATATTTGGCCTCATCGTTTTGGTGTTCGTCAATATCTTACAAACTTCAGAAAGCAAGTGTATATTCGGCGAAGGGATCTATGTTGCCGTCATTAACAATCTCCCTCCAAAATCTCCAGTGTTAACGCTGCATTGTCAGTCAAAAGATGACGACCTCGGATACCACAATCTTACTACTAATAACAATTTTAACTGGTCATTTTGCGAGCATATTTTTGGAAGAACATTATTCTTTTGTCATTTATGGTGGGGATCAAAACAAAAGTCATTCGAAGTTTTTCACCAAAAATACACCAAAGGATCTAAGTTAACACACTTTTGGTCTGCAAGAAGTGAAGGTATATTTTTTTCCTACATAAATGTGACTGGTTATGTCAAAAAATATAATTGGGACTAGATATTAGTGCAATATCATGTTATTGAACAAGAGATTATGAATAAGAACAACTTTTCAATTTTGAGTGTATTATATTTTCGAGTAATTAACGCACTTTGTTTTAAGTTTGCATTTGTTATTGCGGTTATGGTGAAAAAAAATGTTTGTCACATCTTATATATGCTATTTATAACATTCATATTGGTTTGTTATTTCTATTAATACGTCGCTATTAAAACCAATGATGATAATCTCTTTATATACATAGAGATTGATTCAAATGAGTCCACATACTTAAAGTGAGTATGTGAGACTCAATCTCAGCCAATAAATAGGGATCAAGATGCGCGGCCAAAATATAACATTTTATTTATTATTTTTTATTATTTAGACCATTTGCTAGTTGATTATTGATGTTGACTGTTAACTTCCGGCGTTGACCGTTGATTTCCGACGTTGACTGTATATACATTATGTATTTAGAAAATATGCATTCAACAATATTACTTGATATGAACTAGATATGTATTTGGTACGAATTGAATATACAATCTTTATGTACTAAATGTGTACTAATAATATCATCTAGGTATACAATGTTTATGAATTAATGTAAATTTCAGTTGATTAATATGAGTCATTGATCTACACAAATTAATATCTACGATTGGACCTCACATGAACAAAATATGCACTATGATGATCTAAATATGTATAATGAATGAACTAAATATGCATATGTATTAAAATAATTATATAATAAAAACAAAAAATACTAGAGGAAATAACTTTCACCCCGCTCTGAAGGCGAAATAAGTTTTACACACCGCCAAATAATAAGTTAACCTTTTCACCCCCATAAAGTGCGATAACAACTATTTGATAAGTTATGCGACAGGCAGATGAAGATTTTTGGGGTTCTAATAGGAACGTCGTATTTCATGCAAGTCACATATCTTAAATTATACAAAAGATTAAGCCCAAGCGCAATGCACTAGAGTTAAAATCGGATACTTATGGCATAAAAAACCACAGGCTTTGTGATGTTTCTAATTTCGATTGATAGAGATGATCCGATCTCTCGTCACTCGACAAAATCAGAAACAGATGCTCGGTGGGGATCGCTGGGCGCGAGTCCCATTGATCGCATTGCGAGGCATTCGTGTCGTGCGTGGCTGCTACTCGTGGCTAACGCTTGACGGCTCGGACACGCGTCCCGAGACTCGATATTCGATCGCGGTCGGTGGTTGGGATCAGATGTCTCGGTGTTACCTCAGGACTTTTATTGTATTACCTCTACACAGTTTGTTTGTCTTGGTGGCTAACTCACAAAGCTCTCGAGTTATGATTTTCACCACCTTGAGAACTGCTTTTTTTAATTGTACGTAGTACTATAATTAATTGTGATTTAGTGCTATTTTAACAAAAATGTATTTTATAAAAACTAGGAACAATATTTCTATTAACATTTATGAAAATGATATTGATATTACCATCTGATATTAAAAATAACATCATACATATTTAAAAATAGCATTCAATATGGTTCTCTCACCAGTACTAGTTTTTATTTGAACCAGTCCATATATATATATATATATATAATTTATTTAATATCTCATGTTGGGACACAATCATGTGTGCAGGCTTTGGATACAAATTTATCAAAATAATCTTATCATTTTTAATCAATCACTATTTTTTAACTCTACTAGTATGAGTCTCGTGCAGTGCACGAGTAAAAGATATTCATTAATATTATAAATTAATTTTTTTTATTAAATAGTATTTATAAATTAAGAATATGAAATCAATATGTAATATAATTTGCCTATATTAAGTTATTAAAAATGTTATAGAAAGTTTAAATTGTGCAAATTACATTAAAACCATTTTAAAATTTGTACACAACTCGTGCGGTGCACATAACTTATAATAAATTATATTATATTTGTTTCAAAATAAGGTCATTTCAAAATTTTTATTTAGAAATTCGATTTGGCTACAATGATGATTTCATAAAATATTTATTTTGGTAAAATTTTATCATATATTTAACAACCTATGTGAATAATATGTATAAATATGAAATTTATATTGTTTAATTACTTAAAATAAATTTATTTTTGTAAAAACTTAAGTAGTTAAACAATTTATTAAACTATAGATAATTGTCTATTTCATTTACGTCTAAGTTAATATTGACCAGTAAGTTATTGTGTAATATATTAAACTATAAATAATTGACTATTTCGTTTACGTCCAAGTTAACATTGACTCGTAAATTATGAGTAATTATTTTTGTGATTTTTACTTTTAAATATAAATACTATTGGTTTTCTTTCATTATATTATATACCAAATTTAAACCATGCAACTAATAAAGGTAATACCTACAAGTTTTGTAAATATATTATATTTCAAATTTGAATCATGCAACTAACAAAGGTAATAGCCACCATATTTGACCAAAATGATTCTGTATATTAATTACATTAATTTTGGTAGAATTTTCAAATTTTAGCAAAAAAAATTACCCAATTTAGTAAATCTGAATTTTTAGGCGGGAAATCAAAGGCTTTTTACTGATTTTTTTTACTATTTAAGTAAATATCATTGTCTCTTTATATATTAATATATAGATTTTAACTTAATTTTCACTATACTCAATATCAATCTGATTAAATAATATCACTCAATCATTATTATACATTACATCACCCTTAATTAACCATTTATGTATTCACATAATTTTAACTAACCATCATTTCCCATCACCTCTCTCCTAATTTTACATGAGATCACCTTTAATTATTTTATTTTAAATATTATTTTAATATAAACTCAAATCTCACTAACATCTAACCATACAACTTTTTTTCAAAAATTAACCATACCAAATTAAAAAAATCTAAACAAAATCAAAATGTTATGTAACCGAGCATCCCTTGAAAACCATAATCCTTTATAATGCTTACATCAAGCCCCGAAACAAAAAATTAGACGTTCCACATTCTTTCATCAACCATTGAGCTTACGGTCGTAATTTCCCACACGAGCATTCAGCAGATTCTTACACAACACTCTCTTTTACATTACATTACTTCAATAGTTCGTTATCGGTAACTATTGAAATGAACGCCTATCTTCAATTCCCGGCCGAGCGCCCTTCCCCCGTCCCGATTTCTTTTGCTTGAGCTTCACCTTCACATTGACACCGCCATCAGCGATAGCCTTGACAACAACCCCAATCTTTCCCTCCAATTTTTCCCCCCTTCTCGGCGTGTACACCACATTATGTATATCATCCTCTAATGCCCTCTGAGCCAACAATCTCCCCACAGCCGTACACGCACTCCTGTTCTTCGTCGACCCCAAATCGAACTTCATATCTTTCGAAATAGAGTGCGACACGGCAACCACCTTGCTAGTGGCTCGGTGGATCACGCATGCTCGAACCGAAGCCTTTGAAATATAAATATCCAGACAAAAGGGCTCGTGGTAGGGGGCCGTTATTTGGTTGAAAGTGAGAGTTCTTTGCTTTTTACCAAAACACGAGTCTCCTCTTTCATTTAGATTGTCGAATAAAGCTTTTTCATCATCAAATCCTATTGAGGACCCTTTCGGCCTCCCTTTATTTGTATTCTTGATTTCTGTGGGTGAGTCCTTCTTCCGTGTTTTCTCTTCCGCTCGGCTGTTTGCTCTTCGATTTTTATCGTTCCTCGAAGATTTCCTTCCATGGAAATCGAATTTGTACTCTTCGTATTCTCTAGAGTCCCTGTCGATCTTGTAGAACAGTTTCCCATGAATCCTCATGTCCTCGATCTCGTCAAAAGCAGGTTCATTCTTATTCAAGTCCACAGGCTTAGTCACCCCACAATCATCAATACCATCATAATCATGATCCGTAAAACCGCAGCTCGTTTGTAGAGCTTCCTTCTCGTCATTCTCTCTCCATGCATCGGCCAAGCCCGAGGAGACACGCCACGTGGCATCATCCACGACCTCAATCTTGAAGTCCTTCATATCATCGTCTTTACAAACTCCCGAAAATAAGGGTGACAGATGGAGCCTGTCGGTCACCGAGTGACCCCTATCGTAACGGGGTAACGGTGAGGATTTTGAAGAGAAAAATTTACTGCACTGTGATGAAAGAAGCGAATTTGTAACTGGTCTCAATAGATTAACCCTTCTGAGTAGTAGTGAAAAAGCCATTTCCCCGTAAGGAGAAGTAAGGAAGCTTAGCTGAAATGCTATAAAACTCAGCTGATTCCCTTCTCAGACATTTCATCAAACAGCCTGTGCTCGGACTACAGTCCTAAATGTGCTGCGTTTTCGGCGTGATAGAGCGACCCGACCCAGGAGAAAACCACCGGCCAAGCAAAACGAAGGAAGTGAGGGGAGAGTGGTCGTCGCCGGAGATCCCGGGAAACCTCACCTGAACGGAATCTTGGGGATTTTGGGCGAGTGAATAAATAGATAGTGTGTTTCTCTAAAAAAAACTCGAAAGGATTTAAATAAGGCCAAAGACAAAGTGCTGGTTACATAATAAATACTCTCTCTCACACATTTTCTAATTGAATTAATATACAAATAAAAAATATTACTTAGGATATGCATTTTGAGTGGATTGACTTCTATAGTGAAATTGCATGCACCTCTATGCTTCTGTAGTTCTGTAAGGCTGCTGCTCCGTCTAAGCGGTGCCGGCACGCCGAAGCCACCTTTCTTCTTCCTTGTCACGAGACCACGCCTAGGTTGCGCATTGTGTCGTGGGTAAGATCTTTGCACACGAGGAAGAGGGGTAGGTTACCGCCGCCTCTCGGGTAGCCACTCCGGCATTGAGTTGTCGGCATAAGCGTTTGAAGTTGTCGCCCATTTTGTGCATGTGATCTCAACTGATCCTTTTGGGTCTGACAATGATGGAGTTGGGTTACAACTCTCTCCCGGAGGTCGATGGTAAGTGGTCAGGTGCCGCAGTTGAGGGGCTAGTGTTGGCGGTCCTCTCATATGGTCATTGTCAGCTGCTTGTTTGCTTTCGCACCCCCGCCGCCCGTTTCTCTCCCGACTGAAGGCTGCGGGAACTCAGATATGAGTTGAGACTCGTTTCCTCTTCAAATTTGACTAGTCGACTAGGCACTTGAGTAAGTTCATATATAGTTTTTTGTTTTGGGATCTCTGATTTGTTGTTCTCTTATATTTTCTCGGTTTAGGGGTTGGATCGTTATGGGTTTGACCCGTGCGCTGGTTCGGATGGTCGTAGCAGTGTACTTATGAGATGCTGGGAAGGTGGTATTCTATTGTTAGGGTAGGTGCGTGTTGTAGACTTTTCTTGTTTCTCTTTAATTTTTTAATTTTTTGTAGTTTCTATCTAACTATGTCTTGTTTGTTATTCTCTTTTATGGAGTTTTTTTATTGTCCCCTTCTAAAGAAGGTTTCAGGTGTTCTTGCTACTCGTCTTAGTTGATCGTGAAGTGGTGGATTATGGTTCTTGTTATCATCCGACCCGGTAATCCGGGATTACTTAGCCGAGACCACGATTAATCGTCATTGGCGGTAGACCCCAAATCCCGCTCACTCCGGTTTACACCGCAAAACTGGGCATCAACCGATGTGAGGAAAAGCCGACTTGCACTATGAAGACCGAAGTCGCTGCAAACCGAGGTCAACATGAACCGAGGTCACCACCTCCTAAGCTGGTGACAAGGCGCCTACACGCCATTTTCACGAACTACGAGATCTTTTATCATTCAAGTGGGACCCACTGACAATGCCGCCCACCAAAAAGTAGCTTTATGAGAAAAGCACCGCACAAGTCTCGATATTTGTATCCAAAACGTTACTATAAATAGCCAATTCCTATATGATATGGGATATTATATACACAAGGCTAAACCAGTCTGCTGGGCCGGTCGAGAAGGTTAAACCAAGAGGGAGCCAAGCCAAAAGGCGGGAAGATCTAACATTCAGGGAATCGACCAGGCAGGTGGTCGACCAATCCATCGCATGACCAGACAAACGATCGAGCGACCCATCGCTCGACCAATACACTATCGGGCAGCCTATTCGACCTCAACAGGTCGATCGTTTCGAGGAACCAACAGTCGACCTATTCATGGGCGCATGTAGCACGAGCGCGCGTAAGAGCCGGAATCCCAGGAGAATATTTACCCCATGTGCAGGGAGGACACGTGTCGACATTGTATTGGGTGATAGCAATAACCACCTCTGACAGCTCCCAACGTCCCGCGCCACCTCTGACATGTGTGCGGCGGGTCAGAGTACGGACGGGCAACTTGGGCAGCCAGCTCATCCCTATCCGGGCAGCTATTAGGGCAGGTATCTCACCCCTATATAAAGGGTGTGAGCCTTTCTCCCTTAACACATTCTATTTTTCCATACTTCACTTCAGCATACTAATATACATACTGACTTAAGCATCGGAGGCTCTTCACCGGACACAACCCCCGGTGTGAGAGTTATTTGCAGGTTTCCGGCGTTCTACCGGCAAGTACCAAGATCTATCCGTTAAAACCGGACCAGGACGCTTACGCTTGCATTAAAGGGCATTTATCAAGTCTTATAATTATATAAATGAATAAAGAAAAATGTACGGGATATATATAGTATGTGACCTGTCATAGGCCAAAATGTGAACACGTGTGATGCACGGGGTGCACAATTATAAGGTCATTTATTAGTACAGAGTCCGTGCGATGCACGGGGTGCACAATTTTCTAGTATGTGTAA
>CACSLK010027773.1:8625225-8653068 GCA_902706635.1 Striga hermonthica
AAGGGCCCTCATAAGTTATTTGAGGTCAATCTCCAATCCCTGAACATCACAACTGCTTTACCATAACAACCATGTCTCATTCAGATCATCGTGGTGGTCATACGTCGCGAGATGGCCACAGCCGTAGCGCCGCCCAATCTGCCAGACATCAAGCGACAGTCCCCAATATATCAGATTATACTACTCTGTTCCAAAATTCAGAGTTTGCACGTGGGTTCGCCGCTTTGATGGCTCAAACGATCCCTGGAGCATCGATGACGGCCCCTGGACACTCTATAAATCCGACGACTCCTGCTAACCCGCAGATTCCATCGGCGCGACAAGACGGTGGCGGAGCCACCTCTCACGCCATATCTTAACCTCGCAGTCGAACGTCGCAGCCGCACCCGGAACAAACCACACGTCACGCCGACGTCGCGCGTACTCCCCTGGTGACTCCTCGTGAAGAAACCGCCGAAAGTCAATCTGGACACTCACGGCGTTCACCACCTCATATGCGAAACCAAATCCCCTCCAAACCAGCGCAGACAGACCTTCGTCCACATATTGAAAGAGACCGAGCTCGTCAAGAATCCTCTGAACTTGAAACGTTACGACGAAGGATCGCCGAATTGGAGAGTCGGCAGAGAATACTTGAAGATCCCCCTCAACGAGCCTCGACCTCGGCGCAAGTACATCTGGAAGCCGACTCCCCTCTCACGCCCGAGCTCACCTCGGAACATGTTCCTGGGAAAGTTAAAGTCCCTCAGATCAGATTGTACGATGGGACCTCGGATCCAGACTCTCACCTCGGTCACTATACGTCATGGATGGACCTCCACGGAGCCTCGGACGCACTTCAGTGTCATATGTTCTCCCTCACACTGGGGCCTCGAGTTAAAAAATGGTACCATTCTTTACCTCCCCATTCTATTTGGAAGTGACAACAGCTGAGGTCGGCCTTGCGATCTCACTTTATCGGGGCCCAAGTTTGTTTGGTTCCAAAAGAATCTCTTGCAAATGTAACTCAAAAAGATGACGAAAGTGTCAAGGATTATATTGCTCGATTTAATGACCAAGTTCAAAATATGGAGCCATGTCATCCCGAAACCGTGCTCGTTATGGCCATTGCGGGGTTAAAATCGAAGTCCATTTTTCGCTGGACATTATGTCAAAACAAGTCAAACACCTTCCAAGAATTCCTTGCCCGAGCTCAACAACATATTATTGCCGAGGAAGCGATGTCGGTCCCTGATTTTAATTTCAGTCCGAAGTCGTCCAAATCGGGAACCGATGACAGGAAGAAAAACAAGTCCTTTGATAAGCAAAACAAGGCTCAATTCCGAGGTTATCCCCGGGGGGACGCCAACGACCCTGAGATCAGGGCTGCCCGTAAACAGTATGCTAACGATGAAAAATCCGGTTACCAAACCATTTATTCAGCGGGAGCCGCCACCATCTATGAAGAGATTAAAGGGAAAGGTATCTTGCCTGACCCCAAACCACTCCGGATGCCTGAGCACAAGTTAGATAAATCCCGATACTGCGACTATCACAAATTACCAGGACACAACACTGATGAGTGTCTGAGCCTGTTAGCTGCCTTGTTACGTCTAATCGGTCATCCACAACTCAGGAAGTTCTATCGCAACTCTGATACCCAGAAACGGGGGCCGGGACGTCAAATGGAACCATATGACGAAGATGAGGATGAAGACCGAGGCGCTGTGCCAAAACGAATCCGTCAAGGGGAGAAGGAAGTATTCATGTTCACCTCAGAAATGACCGATCCTGAGTCGACAGAAAACTCCCGAGGACTTAAACGAGCCGATCTCCTAGCCCAAGGCAGATTACCGTCCATCGAGAAAATACTAACAATTCCCGAGGTACCTCATCTCGTCGGCAAATCAAGGCCTGCGCCCGGCAAGCTTATAATTCGAGCAAGCATGTTTTTACCATGGATTTGCGAGACGTTCTCAATACCCGAAATTGCCCCATTACCTTCAACATGGAAAATGCGAATCACTTCGCACACCCTCATTCCGACGCACTTGTCATTACCGTTCCCATATGCGGGATCCCGGTGCATCGCTTCATGGTTGATACCGGGGCCTACTCGAGCATTTTGATGCTAAAAGCCTTTGATAAAATGGGTCTTGACCCAGCGGATATCCGACCTTACAATGATCAAATACAGGGGTTTAATGGGAGCATTTCGAGGCCCATCGGCGAAATAACCTTGTCTGTTCGATTTGGAACCCTCGAACATGTTACCATGCTCGTTATGGAAACCTTTAAAGTTCTCGACATCAACAACGAGTACAATGCTATCATCGGGAGAACTGCCATGTACAAACTCCGAGCTGCTGTTTCTATTTTTCATTATGCACTCAAGTTCTCGACCACACGCGGTGAAGGAACGCATTATGGGGATCAAAGGGAAGCTCGAGAACTCATTACTTTTGTACCCTCTACCAGAGTCCATTCCATTTCTCCGGTCAACGAGCAAAACTCTCGATCATCGACTACTTCGGACAACGGCACATTCGAGGAATCAAATCGTGAAGCTAACTTTCCCACCACCTCGGACCCTTTATCTGAGAACCGAGGAAGACGACCTGGGAAAGAACCCATTCAAGATGAAGACGAATTGGACCCAAGAACTCAGTTCAGAGAAAAAAGCCAGAGCAATCGAGCCGAGCCCGGTGAAGAAGTCGAACTGATTTTTGTTGACGAACTGACATGCCAGAAGTCATTACGTATTGGGAGTCATCTCCAAGAACCTCTCCGGTCTGAACTTATCTCATTCCTAAGAAATAATTCTGATGTTTTTGCGTGGAAACACGAAGACATGAAGGGAATTGACCCCGGTGTTGCTAGCCACAAGCTGAATCTCGACCGAACTATCAAACCTGTCATTCAAAAGCGGAGGAAATTGGGACCAGACCATCAAAAAGCCTTGGAAGAGGAAGTCAAGAAGCTCGTGGATAATAAATTCATCAAAGAGGCCAAATAATCGACATGGGTATCCAATCCTGTCCTCGTGAAGAAAAGCAACGGCTTGTGGCGATTATGTATAGACTTCTCCGATTTAACTAAAGCGTGCCCAAAAGACAGTTATCCACTTCCTCACATAGATTACATGGTTGATGCCACCTCGGGTCATGAGTTGATGAGCTTCATGGACGCTTATTCGGGCTATAATCAAATTCCCATGGACCCTAAAGACTCTGAACATACTTCATTTTATTCCGCCTGAGGTCTGTATTGTTATACCATGATGACCTTTGGGCTAAAGAACGCTGGGGCTACTTATCAGCGTCTCATCAACAAGATGTTCGCTAATTTAATTGGTCACACCATGGAAGTCTACGTAGACGATATACTTGTCAAGTCGGTGAACGCTTCCGATCATGTAACACATCTTCAGGAAATGTTCAACATTCTTCGGTCATACTCCATGGTCTTAAATCCCAAAAAATGCACCTTTGGAGTCGAGTCCAGAAAGTTCCTCGGTTACATGGTCAGTCAACGGGGGATTGAAGCCAATCCGGCCAAGATTAAAGTGATTCAAGATTTAACTCCCCGAACTTCGGTCAAGGGTGTTCAGGCCCTAACCGGCCGACTTGCTGCACTTAATCGGTTTATCTCCAAATCAACAGATCGTTGCAAACCTTTTTTCGAAGCCATCAAAAAAGGAAAGCGCTTTGAATGGACCGAAGAATGTCAGAGAGCGCTTACTAACATTAAAGAAACTCTCGCGTCCCCTCCGACATTACAGAAGCCAAGCTCGGAGGAAATACTGTTTTTATACCTCGAAATCAGCGATACAACAGTCAGTGTCGTCTTGATACGCGAAGAAGGAGCGTTGCAGTCACATGTCTATTATGTCAGTAAGGCCCTACACGACGCCGAACTTCGTTACCCTCCTATGGAAAAACTAGCATTCGCCCTTGTCACTGCCGCAAGGAAACTACGACCTTATTTTCAAGAGCATTCCGTAACTGTCCGCACTTCGTATCCCTTGCGACAAATCTTGCACCGACCTGACACTTCGGGGCGAATGATAAAATGGGCCGTGGAACTCGGACAGTTCGACATCCACTATAAACCGAGAACTGCGATCAAAGCACAAGTCCTGTCCGACTTTATTGTAGAATTCACACCGGCGGTGGGGTTGTATAACGACGACCAACCATGGGTCCTCTATATCGATGGATCCTCCACGGCAAACCGAGCAGGTGCGAGAATAGTCTTGGCCAACCCGGAAAACTGATTATTCTGTCATTCGGTTAAATTTCTTTTTCCCGCCACCAACAACGAGGCCGAATACGAAGCTTTGCTATCCGGACTGAGTTTAGCCGAGTCCATAAATGTGAAGCACCTTAAAGTTTTCTCCGACTCGCAACTCTTGGTCAATCAAATCAATGGTTCATATGAAGTCAAGGAACCTCGGTTGACACCCTATTTATCCTTGGCGAAACAGAAGTTGTCAAAATTCTCTGTCGACGTCGAACACATCCCCCGAACACTTAATGTGCAAGCAGATGCACTGTCCCGACTAGCCTCGAGTACAGGGACGGAAAGTATGGAGTATGTCCAAGTCGGTCAGCAGGAACAACTGTCGACCCATCTCCCCAAAGTTGTGACCATCGATCCGGCTACATCACAAAAACCTTTGACTTAGATGGATCCTATTATTCAATACTTAGAAACTGGGGCCTTACCTCCGGATCCTAAAGAAGCTCGAGCACTTCGAATTCAAGCTGCTCGATACACTCTGGACAAACGGAACCTTGTTCAAAAGAGAATATTCGGTCCCACTTCTAAAATGTCTGACCGAGTCCGAATCAAGATATGTTCTTGAAGAAGTGCACGAAGGAATTTGTGGAAGTCACCCCGGCGCGCAAGCCTTATCCTACAAAATTTTGCGACAAGGGTATTATTGGCCGACTTTAAAAGTAGATGCCGCCGCATGGGTCCGTAAATGCCCGAAGTGCCAAATGTTTGCACCTAATATTCATCAATTCCCTGAAGAACTCAAGTCGGTCTACAGTCCCTGGCCTTTCGCCAAATGGGGGATTGACCTCATCGGTCCCCTACCGACCGGAAAAGGCGGTGTCCGGTTTGCCATTATTGCTGTTGATTATTTTACAAAATGGGTTGAAGTCGAACCACTGGCGACAATAACCGAACAGAAAGTTGTTGACTTCATATGGAAGTCTATCATTTGTCGCTTCGAGGTACCGAATTCTATCATGACCGACAACGGTCGGCAGTTCGAAGGCAAGAGGCTTGAAACTCTCTGCGAGGAATACAACATCAAACACTTTTTCTCTTCGCCCAACCATCCACAATCAAATGGCCAAGTTGAAGCCGTTAATAAGCTCATAAAGAATAGCCTCAAAGTCCGACTTGATGCTGCCAAAGGGGCCTGGCCTGAAGAGCTGTCGCACGTCCTATGGGCATATCGAACAACTACAAGGACTTCAACAGGCGAAACCCCTTTTTCACTAACCTACGGGTCAGAAGCCGTTGTTCCAGTCGAACTCGACGCACTCACTTACTGGATTCAACATTATACCGAAGAGTCCAACTCGGACAAAATGAAAACAAACTTGGACATACTCGAAGAACATCGTACTCGCGCCGAACTCAAAAATGCCGCTTACAAACAAAGAAGCGAGAAGTATATCAATTCCAAATTCAAACCTCATTCTTTTCGAGTTGGAGATCTAGTCCTTAAACGAATCATGGGGCCGGACCCGGTTCCACTTAAACCGAAGTGGGAAGGACCTTTCCAAATCATCGACGTCCTACCTCACAGAGCATACCGAATTGCTCATCCTGATGGAACTCCACATCAATATCTGTGGAATGTCGTGTTCCTGAAGAAGTTCTACCAGTAAAACCCTCTGAAGTCATGTTACTAACTTCCTTTTTTACTAACCCTCCTTTTGCTTCTCTGAGGGAATGGAGTTTATCTTTTGATGTAAAAGGTTCAAAAACCTTTTGCTCTTAAATCCGAGCAAAACGCCCGACACCGATGTAAACATTTCGACACTCAGTTTTATTAATATTTTGTACCGATGTAAACATTGCAACACTCGGTCCCGTCGATGCCTCGTAATACATCTAAACCCCACGTATGGTTTGGTTAGGCTAAAGCTCGTCCACGTCACTTCAGTAAAACATAATTTGACGGGTCTCGATAACAACCGAACACTCATACAATAACACGGTTGGGGCCACTTCATAATCGAACCCTGATGAAGTTCAGTGAACCCTATTTATATTGTGCACGGCAAAAATTGTGTTTTGTTTTGCAAATTTCTAATAAGTTTACACATCAACTTACACTACCGCCGAACTCAAGGAAAGGTCAATGTGGAACTTGGAAATTACTTTCTGAAAAGTCTACAACTCGGTTTCGAAGTTAAACGACGTTAAGTCATTTTTTATATACTTTTTATAAAACAAATCCGAGTTGAGATCTTAACCCTATATATTTTTTGAGGTCATTACACTTGACTTAGAAATTGTTGGATATGTACGGCAACACAAACAAAGCATAGATAATCTAAAAATAAACATTCATATTATAAAGTCAGAAAATTCCTTACAAATTTCCTATAAGGATGTCAACACTCTGACATCCCCGACTAATTGCTTAAAAACATAAAATATTACATTCAAAAACTTTAAGCAGCATCATCCTCGTCTTCTCTATCTCGGCCAACGCCACTACCTTCTCCGACCTCCATCTCGGTGGACAGTTGTTTCTGAAGTCGCTCCAGAACAGCTATCTCTTTCGTTCTGGCCGCAGCGTCGATGGCCGCATCCGACACTGGAACAAGTTCATTACGAGGATCCTGCACTTCGGCAGACTTTCCCTCCATCGGAGGGATAACTTTAATCACTTCGACCTCTCTGTCTGTCGACTTGGCCTTCTCCTCGATATAAGCTTTGACAGTATTCCGAATTTGGGCAGGAGTCATATCGTCGAAGTTTTGCTCAACCTCCACATCGGCAAGGGTCGTGACATAGATGTCTGCCAGCTCCTTTCTCTTCTCCTTTTCTCCTTCAAGAATCATATTGACATAAACACGACGAAGAAGAGCTGCCCTTTCTTCAGTGAGCGGAGGCAAGTTTGGGTTCGTTGCCATCTCTTCAGCCCGACGGAGCATCCACTCATAGAACTCCCTTTCATCGTCATAAGCTTCGATGTGCATTCCTTTAATCTCCGTATCAAAACCATACTTCTGAAGCTTATGGAACAAGAAAAAGCAAAGTTCGTCAATGTCATAATAGCCGGCATTATATAGTTCAATGACCCACCGAAGTGTCAGGCAGGTATTCATCTCCAACTCCAAGTCAGGACCGGCCTCATCATTCACCTCGGCTTCGGTGGCCATCTCCATTTCTCCCTCGCCGGCTTGAACTGCGGTCTCGGGAACAGACTCTTTCCCTGCATGGAAACCATTTTCGTACATGAATGTCCCATATTCAGACTTCTCCCGTTCAAGCTTAGCCATTGCAGCTTGATGAGCATCTCGTTGTCGGGCCATAAGTTCTCGCACCTCGGAGCACTCCTTACGAGCTTCTTCATGCTCGGTTTTTTCCTTCACCAACTTTCCGTCTACTTCCTCGGCCTTGGCTTCGCAAGCCTTAGCATGTTGTTCAGCAAACGCAAGACGCGCCTTAAGTTCCTCCAGTTCGGTTTGGAAAGCCTTCTTCTCCTCGGACAACACCGAGATCTCTGACTGCGCCACCTCATGCTGTGAAGCCTGCTCAGCAATTTCCTTTTTCGAGTCGGCCTCTTCCTTAGTCGCCTCCTCCTTCAAAGATACAATCATTGCATCTCGCGCAGCTACGGTCTGTTTTTTCCCTTCCAGCTGCGCAGCGATTCGGCCATGATCATCTTCGGCCGCAACCAAACTCATCAAAGCTCGGCCCAAACAAGCCTTGGCATAGCTCAACTTGTCCATACTTGACAAGGAAGAGACTCCCACTTTGGACTTGGGGTCCCACGCCATTAAAGGCACAAAAGCCGCATTTTTCGCACTTTCCGGCATTTCGATCCTAGAAGACATGTGAGGAGTTTTGGCTGATTTAAAAGTAGTGAACCACTCCTCAACCACACCTTTGGGCACCTTCACATTTGCAGCCCTTTCTTCATCAATAGATAAGAAGGACTTCTCGAACAACGGGGATCCATCACCCCCTTTCTCCACTTCGCGACGACCGGAGTCATGTTTTTTCTTCGATCTTTTCTCCGCAGTGGTCGAAGCATCTCCGGCAGACATCCTCACCAATTTTCATTTTTTCTTCCTCTCCGGTTGCACAGTCGCTAATGACTTCGGAGGAGACGACTGTTTCTCCGGCTCTTCTATCGGCACCTCGGTGTGCGCTTGTTCAGTCACTGCCAACTCAGTTCCCATCAAGTCCTCCTGTGGCTCGGCTTGGTTAATCGCTGGAGCGTTCACAACTGGCGGCACCTCAGCACAAATTGCCTCTTGTTGAGACTTTGGACTTTCTGAGTCAACTACCAACGTCGCATCAGCTCCCACGTCGGTAGATTTCTTACCAGTAGTCCTCTTCACCAAAGCACGGACTAAATCTCTCCTCATGGCGTCGGTTAATCTTAAGTCTCGACTTTTGCCAAACTTTGATTCAAGATCCTTGTTCGGATAACGACGCCTGAAATCTTTGGCGTCTTTAACTGTTCGATACCCGGAGAATCCAAGTAACGGATAGTACACTGCATAAAGACGCAAAATAGAAGAGTCACCAACAATTATTTCACGTGCGTTGAAGTACTGGTAACAATACAGAACGTCAAATTTCTCTTACCTGGCTCAAATTCAGAAGTCGAAATCCTGGGAGACAAACCAGCAGCCTCAAGTTTCGAATCTACCACGAGTTTTCATTAGTCCCAGATAGCTTTATCAAGGTCGGCAAGTGTTAGCAATTTCCCACCGAATTCCGGACTAAGCTTTGGTTCCTTCTGTTTTGTCTCCTTTTCTACAAAGGGTAAAAGCTTCAACCTGTTAGTACACGGAACAAAACCGACATTAGAAGAATATCCAAGAAACAAAAGACAAAGAACTCACTCGCTCTGGAATGAATATTCATCGGAATTGTCATCCCATCGATCCGAGGCTCATGGAAAAAACTCTCGGACTGCCATTCACCACCGACCCATAACCACTCCTCTTGAAAATCGTGTAGTGTCTCCGGTATGTCGGTAATAATTTCGCCTACCTTGAGACCATGCTGAGGTTTCGCTATGGCAAAAAAGCAGCACGATGTCTCTGCAACTCTTCGGTCCGGGCTCCTCTTAAAAGCATAAATGCTTCTTATCTTTTCGCACGACGGTAAACCTTCGCCCCGCTCGTGCTACAAAACCATCAAACCTATAATTTTCTTCCAACTATTCGGGGTAATTTGGCATAATGGTATCCCCCAACTCCGGAGATATTCCGTAATCAGATTTGGCAAGGGGAACCTCAGTCCCGACCTTAAACTCTCCGCAAAAATACCAACACAACCCGGAGGAGGGCTAGTTATTCTTTCTCTCGGATAAGGCGCAAAAATCTTCACTGAGGGCGGAATCCGGATTTGTTCCCAGAGCATCACCACATCGGCATCTGTCAAGATGCTGGGCTCACCTTCGAAGTAGATCGCAAGATCTGGCCACTTCCTTACCGGCCTCCTCCGATGATTCTCTAAATCTAAAGCGTTCGCCTCCACTATGCTATCACCGTTCTCATCGTTCGGTTTAATATCGAGATGCCTCACCAACATCGGATCCCACCGATGATACTCTAAAGCCAATTCAACCAACTTCGAGTCACGATACACCTCCAACGGAACCGACTCGGTACTGGAGGAACTTGCCACAGCTTTACCTTTTCCCTTTGACGCCATAATATCGAAAGAAAAATGCAGAACAAGGAAAAAAGCAAGAAATCGACGACAGAACTTACCAAGGAATCCGCGGACAATAGCACACAAAGAACAACTCTCGATTTTGCTGAACAAATTCGATAACAAGAAAACTATTCGCAAGAATTCGAAGATAAAAGTAAAAGCAAAGAAAGTTTGATCGAAATCCTCTGGGCCCTATTTATAATTCCCGATTTTCGACCGTTAGGGTTCTCAATTAGGGGCGCGTGTAACCGACGCGACCCCTAATCTCAAACGGTGCAACCCCTTCATCTGACAGAACCTACTGTACAAGTGGCACCCTATTAAAGGGGCCGTTATTTCATTTAATACCATTACGGCGCGACCCTTCACGCTACTCATTTAATATCCGACCGTTGCGTCTCCTCCAATTGTCTCTAACGCAGCCAGCAATTTGTCGAAATATTACCAAGTGTCCTCGTTTCGGAAAATATTCTCCACATCGGAACACACAATCCACTTCAGTCACCTCATATATATGAATGCAACAGAACGAGCACCTTCACCCTGCGGCTAATTACCAACTCGGATTCTCTATCCGTTTGATAGTATCAGCGACCATCACTTTGTATTCCCATCGATACTGGGGGCCTCTCTGTTATCATCCGACCCGGTAATCCGGGATTGCTTATCCAGGACCATGATTAATCGTCATTGGCGGTAGACCCCAAATCCCACTCACTCTGGTTTACACCGCAAAACTGGGCAACTGATGTGAGGAAAAGCCGACCTGCACTATGAAGACCGAAGTCGCTGCAAACCGAGGTCAACATGAACCGAGGTCAACATGAACTGAGGTCACCACCTCAAGAAACACAAAACAGCTTACAGAAGCTTTTCACCTCAGTTCACATCGGACCGGAGCCATTGCTTGAGTTTCGCTTGCATGTTTTACGTTCAAACCACTCTAAATAACTTAACTAATCATACTTTAAATCGTTGTTAACAATCACATAACAACAGTTCTAATGATATTAGTTGACATCTCGAGTGTACTCTTTTTTTTAAGTTTTATTATAATTATTGTTTGAAAAAAAATATACATTTTGAATTGCAAGCATATATCTTTCTCGTAATCTATCTATACTTATATAATAAGGTATCATATTTACCAAATTTAGTAGGTTATGTTATCATCCGACTCAGTAATTCGCTATCAAGAGCCTTGAACAACGTCTTAGGCAGATTTAACTCCTACACCGACGTGATTCAAAATCGCCCCGGTTCGCACGATAAAACCGGTATAACCATGGAAGACCGAAGTGATCACTACCAGCCGAGATCATCCTAACCGAGATCAACATAATCCAAGGTCATCACCTCCTAAGCAGGTGACAAGGCGCCTACACGCCATACTCACAAACTACGAGATCTGCTATCATGCAAGTGGGACCCACTGATCCTGCCGCCCATCGAAAAGTAGCTTTATAGAAAAGGTAATGCACGAATCCCAAAATGTATCTCAAAAAGTTGCTATAAATAGCGAGCTGATAACACTTGTACGAGATTCGATTCCGAACCCAAAAAAACACAACTTTTACAATGCAACACGTAACAGCCCACAGAGGCTTTTCACCTCGGTCTACCTCAGACCGGGGCCATTGTTGAGCTTTTCTCGCATATTTTACGTTTAAATCACTCATCATCGTCACATAAATCCATTATTAAATCGTTGTTAAGAATCATACGACAACAGTTTGGCGCTAGAAGGAGGGCCTCATAAGTGATTTGAGGTTAATCTCCGATTCTTGGTTAGCAATCCACGTCAATCGTGTCAAATCATGTCTCATTCAGATCATCGCGGTCATACGTCGCGAGATGGCCACAGTCGAAGTGTCGCTAATCCGCTAGACGACAGGCAGCAGTCCCCAATATACCAAATTATACTGTCCTGTTCCAAAATCCGGAGTTTGCACGTGGGTTTGCCGCTTTGATGGCTCAAACTATTCCCGGAACATCAACGACTGCGCCAGGACAATCCGTAATACCCACAACTCCCGCAAATCTGCAGAATCCACCGGTACGACAAGACGGCGGAAGAACCACTTCTCACGCCACGTCTCAACCTCGCAGTCGAACGTCGCAACCGCACCCAGAACAAACTACACGTCACGCTGACATTGGATGCAATCCCCTCGTACTTCCTCGTGAAGAAACCGCCGAAAGTCAGTTTGGACATTCACGACATTCGCCACCTCGTACGCGACGTCAAATCCCTTCTAACCCGGTGTAGACCGACCTTCGACAACACATTGAAAGAAACCGAGCTCGTCAAGAATTCTCCGAGCTTGAAATGCTACGACGAATGATCGCCGAGCTGGAGAGTCGGCAAAGGATTCCCGAAGATCCTCCTCGGCGGACCTCGACCTCGGAACAAGTATATTTGGAAGCCGACTCCCCTCTCCTCCGGAGCTTACTTCGGAACCTGTTCTCGAAAAAGTTAAAGTTCCTCAAATCGGGTTATACGATGGGACTTCGGACCCCGACTCACACCTCGGTCACTACACTTCTTGGATGGATCTACATAGGGCCTCAGATGCACTTCGGTGTCGCATGTTTTCTCTTACGCTGGGATCTCGAGCTCAAAAATGGTACCATTCTCTTCCCCCTCATTCTATTTGGAAGTGGCAACAACTGAGGTCGGCATTCCGATCTCATTTCATCGGGGCCCAAGTGTGTTTGATTCCAAAAGAAACCCTCGCGAACGTGACTCAAAAAGACGATGAAAGCGTCAAGGACTATATTGCTCGATTCAACGACCGAGTTCAGAATATGGAGCCATGTCATCCCGAAACCTTGCTTGTTATGGCTATCGCCGGGCTGAAACCGAACTCAATTTTTCGCTGGACATTGTGTCAGAATAAGCCAAACACCTTTCAAGACTTCCTTGCTCGAGCTCAACAGCACATCATAGCCGAGGAAGCCATGTCGGTCCCCGACTTTAATTTTAATCCGAAGTCTTCCAAGATGGGAACCGGCGAGAAGGTGAAAAACAAATTTTTCGATAAGCAAACCAAGGCTCAATTTAGAGGACCTCCCCGAAAGGATGCTAACGATCCTGAAGTTCGAGCAGCCCGGAAACAGTATGCGACCGATGTAAAATCCAGTTATCAGACCGTGTATTCGACTGGGGCCGCCACCATATATGAAGAAATCAAAGGGAAAGGCATCCCGCCCGATCCCAAACCACTTCGGATGCTTGAAGAGAAATTGGACAAGTCTGGGTATTGCGATTATCACAAATGACCGGGGCACAACACCGATGAATGCTTGACTCTGTTGGCCGCCTTGCTGCATTTAATCGGTCATCCACAGCTCAAGAAATTCTATCGCAATACTGATCCTCAGAAACGGGGGCAAGGACGTCAGATTGAAACCTATGATGAGGATGAAGATGAGGACCGAGGTGCTATGCCGAAGCGCCTTCGGCAAGGAGACAAAGAAGTGTTCATGTTCACCTCGGAGACGTCCAATACTGAAACAACGAGGAACTCTTGAGGACGCAAACGAAGCCGATCTCCTAGTCCAATGCAAATTACTGTTCATCGAGTAAATACGAATAATTCCCGAAGTACTTCATCTCGTCGGCAAATCAAGGCCTACGCCCGACAAGCTTACAACTCCGGCAAACAAGTGTACACCACTGATCTGAGAGACATTCTCAATAACCGGAACTGCCCCATAACTTTTAATATGGAGGATGCGAATCATTTTGCACACCCTCACTCTGACGCACTTGTTATTACCGTCCCCATATGTGGAATTCCAGTACATCGCGTGATGGTCGATACCGGGGCTTACTCAAGCATTCTAATGCTAAAAGCCTTTAACAAAATGGGTCTTGTTCCTGCCAACATCTGACCTTGCAACGATCAAATACAAGGGTTTAACGGGAGCATTTCACGACCTATAGGCGAAATTACTTTACCTGTCCGCTTTGGTACAGCCGAACACGTTACCAAGCTTGTCATGGAGACTTATAAAGTTCTCGACATCAACAACGAGTACAATGCCATCATCGGAAGAACCGCTCTATACAAACTCTGAGCTGCAGTTTCCATCTTTCATTACGCCCTCAAATTCCCAACGACATGTGGCGAAGGAACACATTACGGAGATCAACGAGAAGCTCGAGAGCTTATCACTTTCATACCGTCCGCCGGAGTCCATTCTACCACTTCGGTCACCAAAGGGAATTCCTTACCATCAGCCGCTTCAGGCGATACACCCTCCGAGGAACCTAGTCGAGAAGTCACTACTCCTTTAACCTCGGACCCTCTGGCCGAAGACCGAGGTCGAAGACCCGGAAAAGAACCAATCCTTGAAGAAGACGAATTGGACCCAAGGGCTCAGTTCAAAGAAAAAAGCCGAAGTGATCGAGCCGAGCCCGGAGAAAAAATAGAGTTGATCTATATCAACGAACCAATCTTTCAGAAGTCATTGGGCATCGGAAGTCATCTTCAAGAACCTCTCCGGTCAGAACTCATTTTATTTCTCAAAAATAACTTTGATGTTTTTGCTTGGAAACATGAAGACATGAAGGGCATCGACCCCGGTGTTGCTAGTCATAAGTTGAATCTCGATCGAACTGTTCGACCAATCGTGCAAAAAAAAAGAAAATTGGGACCGGATCGTCAAAAAGCGTTGGAAGAAGAAGTCAAAAAACTCATTGACAATAAGTTCATTAAAGAAGCCAAATACCCGACGTGGGTCTCCAACCCCGTCCTCGTCAAGAAAAGCAATAGCCTGTGGAGATTGTGTATCGATTTTTTTGATTTGAATAAAGCATGCCCGAAAGATAGTTACCCACTTCCTCACATAGATTACATGGTTGATGCCACTTCAGGACACGAGTTGATGAGCTTCATGGATGCTTACTCCGGTTATAACCAAATTCCTATGGATCCCGAAGACTCAGAACACACCTCGCTTATTCGGCACGGGGTCTGTATTGCTATACCATGATGCCATTCGGACTAAAGAACGCTGGGGCCACTTACCAGCGTCTTGTCAACAAGATGTTTGCTAATTTGATAGGTCACACCATGGAAGTCTACGTAGACGACATGCTCGTCAAGTCGGTGCACGCATCTGATCATATAACACATCTTCAGAACATGTTCAATATCCTCCGATCTTATTCCATGGTTTTAAACCCCAAGAAATGCACCTTCGGAGTTGAGCCTGGAAAATTTCTAGGCTATATGGTCAGCCAACGTGGAATTGAAGCCAACCCGGCCAAGATAAAAGCCATTCAAGATCTAACTCCCCCGACCTCGGTCAAGGGTGTTCAGGCCCTAACTGGCCGACTTGCTGCACTCAACTGGTTCATCTCCAAATTCACAGATCGTTGTAAACCTTTTTTCGAAGCAATCAAAAAAGGAAAGCGCTGCGAATGGACCGAGGAGTGTCAGAAGGCCCTCATTAGCGTCAAGGAAACACTTGCCTCTCCACCGACGTTACAGAAACCGAAACCCGAGGAGATGCTGTTCTTATACCTCGGAGTTAGCGATTCAGCAATTAGCGCCGTCTTAATACGTGAAGAAGGGATGTTCAGTCACCCATATATTACGTCAGCAAAGCCCTACATGATGCTGAACTACGCTATCCCCCTATGGAAAAATTGGCGTTCGCGCTTGTCGTTGCCGCTCGGAAATTGCGACCTTATTTCCAAGAGCATTCCATAATTGTTCGTACTTCGTATCCACTGCGACAAGTCCTGCACCGACCTGACACCTCGGGACGCATGATAAAATGGGCGATTGAACTCGGACAATTTGATATCCACTATCAACCGAGGACCGCAATTAAGGCACAAGCCTTATCCGACTTCATCGCTGAATTCACCCTAGCTATAGAAATTAATGATGACAACCAACCGTGGGTTTACTATATCGATGGTTCTTCAACAACCAACCGAGCGGGTGCGGGAATAGTCTTGGCGAACCCAGAAAACCGATCATTTTGTCATTCGGTGAAATTTCTCTTCCCTGCAACTAACAATGAAGCCGACTATGAAGCTTTGCTATCCGGATTGAATTTGGCTGAATCCATGAACGTGAAACACCTCAAAGTCTTCTCAGACTCCCAACTCCTTGTCAACCAAATCAACGGTTCATATGAAGTCAAAGAACCTCGACTGACACCATATCTATCTTTAGCAAAGCGATAATTATCAAAGTTCTCCGTTGACGTTGAACACATCCCCCGAACTCTTAATGTTCAAGCAGACGCCTTGTCTCGGCTAGCCTCAAGTATCGGGATGGAGAGCATGGAATATGTCCAAGTCGGACAGCAAGAACATCCGTCGACCCTCCTTTCCGAAGTCGCGACTATTGATCCGGTAACGTCACAAAAGCCACCGACTTGGATGGATCCCATTATTCAATACTTAGAAACAGGGGCCCCCGGACCCAAAAGAAGCTCGGGCACTTCGGATTCGAGCAACTCGGTATACACTGGACAATTCAACTTTGTTCAAAAGAGGATACTCTGTCCCACTTTTAAAGTGTTTAACTGAATCCGAGTCACGATATGTTCTTGAAGAAATGCATGAAGGGATCTGTGGAAGCCACCCCGGTGCGCAGGCCCTATCTTATAAGATTCTGCGGCAGGGATATTACTGGCCAACCTTAAAAAGCGACGCTGCAGCATGGGTCCGTAAATGTCCGAAGTGCCAATTGTTTGCACCCAATATCCATCAAAATCCTAAAAAACTCAAGTCGGTCTACAGCCCATGGCCTTTCGCCAAATGGGGGATCGACCTTATAGGTCCCCTACCGACCGGAAAAGGGGGCGTCCAATTTTCCATTGTTGCAGTTGATTACTTCACTAAATGGGCTGAAGCTGAACCCTTGACCACAATAACCGAACAAAAAGTCGTGGACTTCATGTGGAAGTCCATCATTTGCTGCTTCGGAATACCTAATTCCATTATCACCGACAACGGTCGACAGTTTGAAGGCAAGCGGCTTGAATCTCTTTGCGAAGAATATAATATTAAACCCTTCTTCTCTTCGCCCTACCATCCACAATCCAACGGCCAAGTCGAAGCCGTCAACAAGCTCATAAAAAACGGCCTCAAAGTCCGACTTAATGCTGCCAAAGGAGCTTGGCCTGAAGAGTTGCCACACGTCCTATGGGCTTATCGAACAACTACCAGGACGTCCACTGGCGAAACTCCGTTCTTGTTAACTTACGGCTCAGAAGCAGTGATACCAGTCGAACTCGGTGAACCGACTTACCGAATTCAACATTTCGCCGAAGAGTCCAACTCGGATAACCTGAAAGTTAATCTGGATTTGCTTGAAGAACATCGCACTCGAGCCGAACTCAAAAATGCCGCTTACAAACATAGAAGCGATAAATACGTCAATTCTAAATTCAAGCCCCGTTAATTCCGGATTGGTGATCTAGTCCTCAAACGTGTAATGGGGCCTGACCCCGGTCCATTGAAACCGAAGTGGGAAGGACCTTTTCAAATCATTGAAGTCCTACCCCATGGAGCCTATCGAATAGCTCATCCTGATGGAACTCCACATCAATATCCATGGAATGTCGTCTTCCTAAAGAAGTTCTATCAATGAACGATCCGAAGTCAAGCAATTAATTTTCCTTTTGAACAGACCCTCATCTTCTTTCCTAGAGAACGAGGTCACTCTTTTGATGTAACAAAAGTTTGAAAACTTTCACTTTTGAAATCCGAGCAGCAACTCGGTACCGATGTAAAATTCAAAACTCAGTTTTATTAACATTTTGTGCCGATGTAAACATTGCGACACTCGGTCTCGCTGATACCCCGTAATCTATCCAAACTCTACGCATGCTTTGGTTGGGGTTGAGGCTCGTCTACGTCACTTCAGCAAACATGATTTGACGGGTCCCGATGTTCACCGAATACGAAATAAACAACTCGGTGGGTGCCATTCCATAATCAAACTCTGACAAAGTTTGGTGAACTATATTTGTTTTACATACAGCCCGAAATATGTTAAGTTTTGCGAATTCTTAAATAAGTTCGCATACCGACTTGCGCTAGTGGCTGAAGTTATTGCAAAAGATCAGAGTGGAACTCGGAAATTAATTTTTCCAAAAAACCACAACTCGGTTAAAAATCTGAGTTGGGACAATTCATTTTAAAATCCGTACCGAGTTCAGTACACTTGGTCGAAAAATCGCTGAAATTTGTACAGCAAACATAAATCAAGACAGAAATTATGCAAACACATCATGCTCATATTAAAAAGCCGGAAAAATCCTTACATATTTCCTACTAAGGGAGTCAACAACCTGACATCCCCGATTACTTACTTAAAAAATATATAAGCCCTACTAAAGATTCCAACATGATGGTACCCCGACTATATCTTCCAAGTATATGAAAATAAAAACAACCGAAACTTCAAGCATCCTCCTTTGACTTCTCAGCGTCCTGATTAACACCGCTACCTTCTCCGGTCTCCATCCCGGCAGACAGTTGTTCCAAAACAGCTATCTCCTTGGCTTTAGCCGCCGCAACAATAGCCGCATCCGACACCAGCACAAACTCATCACGAGGATCCTGTACTTCACCAGATGCACCCTCAGCCGGCGTGACAACCTTGATAATCTCGACTTCCTTGTCGGTCGATTTGGCCTTCTCCTCAATATAAGCATGGACCTTGTTCCGAATCTGCTCCGGGGTCATGTCATCAAAATTTTGTTCAACCTCTACATCGGCAAGGGTAGAAATGAAGATATCTGCCAACTCTTTTCTCTTCCCTTTCTCTCCTTCCAGAATCATATTAACATAGGCGCGTCGGAGAAGAGCAGCCCTATCCTCGGTTAGTGGAGGCAAATCTGAATTTGATGCCATCTTTTCACCTCGGCGAAGCATCCATTCGCAGAATTCTCGCTCATCTTCATACGCTTCGATGTGCATGCCCTTTATCTCGGTATCAAAGCCGTACTTCTCAAGCTTGTGGAAAAGGAAAAAACAGAGTTCATCAATATCATAATAGCCCGCATTGTAGCGCTCGATGACCCACCGAAGAGTCAGACATGTGTTCATCTCTAACTCCAAATCTGGGCCCTCTTCCTCCTCCACTTCGGCACCAGTATCATCGGCTTGAACAGTTTCCACTTCGGGAACCGAGTCTTTTCCAGCCTGGAAGCCAATCTCATACATGGTTTCCCCATAAGACGACTTTTCTTTTTCAAGTTTAACCAGCTCGGCTTGATGTGCATCCTGTTGTTGGCCCACGAGTTCACGGATCTCGGCACATTCTTTACGAGTTGCTTCGTGCTCGGCCTTCTCCTCAGATAGCTTCTTCTCTGTCTCCTCAGCCTTAGCTTCTAAAGCCTTGGAATGCTGCTCGGCGAAGGCGAGGCGCCCTCTAAGGTCAGCCACCTCAGTTTGAAAAGCCTTCCTCTCCTCAGATAATGCAGAGATCTCAGCCTGCGCCGCCTCCAACTGGGCAGCTTGTTCAGAAAGTTTACTTTTCATGTCGGCCTCCACTTTAGCCGACTCCTCTTTCAAAGTCACGATTGCGGCATCCCGCGCAGCTATGGTTCCCTTCTTCCCATCCAGTTGTGCAGCAATCCGACTGTGGTCATCCTCAGTCGCTACCAGACTCACCAGAGCTCGGCCCAGACATGCCTTAGCGTAGCTCAACTTGTCGACACTCGACAAAGAAGAAACTCCCACCTTGGATTTAGGATCCCATACCATCAGAGGTACCCGCGCCGCACTCTTAGCATTTTCTGGCATGTCAATCCTTGACGACATGTGTGGAGATTTGACAGATTGAAACGTAGTAAACCATTCCTCCACCACACCTGCGGGCACCTTGACATTGGCGGCCCGTTCATCATCAATGGACAGGAAAGACTTCTCGAACAAAGGAGATTCATCATTACCCTTCTCCGTAGCTTTACGACCGGAGTCGTGCTTCTTCTTCGATTTCTTCTCCACTTCGAAAGAAGCACCCACATCAGACATTTTTACCAACTTCCTCTTTTTCCTCTTCTACGGTTGATTAGACTCCATTGACTTTGGAGGAGAGGATGGTTTCTCCAACTCTTCTCTCGACACCTCGGTGTGCACGAGCTCGGTCATGGCCAGTTCGGTTCTCATCACTTCTGGCTCGGGCTCCGCCTGATTGATCGCGGCCGCATCCACAACTAGTGTCACCTCGGTAGGCGTCACTTCCTGCAGAGGCCTCGGACTTCCTGGGACACCAACCAAAGTCGCGCTCGACCCCACTTCGGTTGATTTTTTTGCCGGCAGTCTTTTGGTTGGCAGTTCTTTTCACCAACGCATGGACTAAATCCCTCCTCATGGCGTCGGTAAGTCGTAAATCTTGGCTCTTACCAAATTTGGACTGTAGATCCGTATTCGGATATTTACGCCTGAAGTCTTTAGCCTCTTTCACAGTTCGGTATCCCAAAAAACCGAGCAATGGATAATACACTGCATCAAAATATCAGACAAAAGAAGTCACCCAACAATTATTTTGCGCATGACAAAGTATTGATAGCCCTATCTAATATCAAAATTGTCTTACCGGGACCAAACTTCAAAGTAGAAACCCCGGGGGATAGACCAGCAGCTTTGAGCTTTGGATCCACTACAAGTTTGCGATAATCTCGTATATCTTTGTCCAAGCCGGCGAGTGTGAGCAACTTTCCACCGAATTCCAGACTCAATTTCGGTTCTTTCTGCTTTGTCTCTTTCTCTACAAAGAACCGACCTGTTAGTACACGAAACAATATCGAAATCAGAAAAATATGTAAGCAATACAAAATAGAATGAACTCACTTGCTCCAGAATGAATAAACATCGGGATTGTCATCCCATCGATCCGAGGTTCATGAAAAAAGCTCTCAGATTGCCATTCTCCGCCGATCCATAGCCACTCCTCTTGGAAACCATGAAGAGTCTCCGGAATGTCGGTTATTATCTCACCGACCTTAAGACCATGCTGTGGTTTCGCTCCGGCAAAGAAGCAACACGAAGACTCCGCAACATGTCTCTTCGGGCTCTTTTTAAAAGCGAAGATACTCCTCATTTCTTCACATGAGGGCAACCCCTCGCCCCGTTCGTGCAGCAACACCATTAAACCGATTATCTTTTTCCAACTGTTGGGGGTAATCTGGCACAGCGATAATCCCCAACTTTGAAGGTATTCCGTAATCAAATTTGGCAACGGGAATCTCAGTCCCGACCTTAGGCTCTCTGCAAAAACTCCGACACAACCCGGAGGAGGGCTAGTTATTCTCTCCCCCGGGTAAGGTGCAAAAATTTTTATCGAGGGTGGAATCCGTACTTGTTCCCGCAGCATCACCACATCGGCATCCGTCAGAATGCTAGGCTCCCCCTCAAAATCGATTTTTGGATCAGGCCATTTCCTTACTGGCCTCCTCCAGTGGGGTACTTCAATATCAGCCGCGTTTTCCTCCAAAACACAATCGCCGTCCTCATCATTCGGCCGAATATCAAGATGCCTTACCAACATCGGATCCCACCGATGGTACTCAAAAGCCAATTCGACTAATTTCGAGTCATGATACACTTCCAACGAAACCGACTCGGTACTAGAAGAACTCGCCACCACTTTGTCCCCTTCGGCGCCATTAAATACAAAAAATATGAAATGAAGAAGCAAATAAAAATCGACGGTAAAACTTACCAAGAAATCGACGAACAAATAACGCGCAAGGATTAGTTCTCAAGTTCGCAAGGAAAATTCGACAAACAAGACAACAAGATTGTTGTATGCAAGAGCTCAAGGATTGAAGCGAAAGTGAAGAAAGCTCAGTCAGAAATCGCAAAGCCCTATTTATAATTTCCAATTTCTGACCGTTAGAGATCCTAATTAGGGACGCGTGTAACCGACGCGACCCCTAATTCCAACTAGTGCCACCCTTTCATCTAACAGGAGTCTACTGTACTCGTGGCACTCTATTAAAGACGACCGTTACTTCATTTAAGACCATTACAGCGCGACCATTCACACTGAGCATTAAAATCATCGACCGTTGTAACTGTTCAGATTCCTCCTTTTACTCCCCAGACAATAATAGATTTTCACCAAGTGTTCTCACCCCGGCAATCAACTTCACTTCGGAATACACAACCCACGTCGGTTACCTCAGGTACATCGGAGTATCGAAGATGAAGAATGTCAAGCTTTCAGTTTCTTACCAAGTCGAAGCCTCCAATTGTATCGCAATATTGACTACCATCACTTCGTATGCTCGCCGATATTGGGGGCCTCTCTGTTATCATCTGACTCGGTAATTCGCTATCAAGAGCCTTGAACAACATCTTAGGCAGAACTCCTACACCGACGTGATTCAAAATCGCCCCGGTTCGCACGATAAAACCGGTATAACCACGGAAGACCGAAGTGATCACTACCAGCCGAGATCATCTTAACCGAGAACAACATAATCCGAGGTCATCACCTCCTAAGCAGGTGACAAGGCGCCTACACGCCATACTCACAAACTACGAGATCTGCTATCATGCAAGTGGGACCCACTGATCCTGCCGCCCACCGAAAAGTAGCTTTATGGAAAAAGTAATGCACGAATCCCAAAATGTATCTCAAAAAGTTGCTATAAATAGCGAGCTGATAACACTTGTACGAGATTCGATTCCGAACCCAAAAAAACACAACTTTTACAATGCAACACGTAACAGCCCACAGAGGCTTTTCACCTCGGTCTACCTCGGACCGGGGCCATTGTTGAGCTTTTCTCGCATATTTTACGTTCAAATCACTCATCATCGTCACATAAATCTATTATTAAATTGTTGTTAAGAATCATACGACAACAGGTTAAAAAGTCAATGTAATTAATGCATTGCTATTTCTATCCAAAATTTTATTTAATTATTTTATTTATTTGTCTTATATCCCATAAAGTCAGTTTAAGAAACAAAAATTCATAACATCTGATAAGTTAAAACAAAAAGGACGTAAAAATCTTTACTAAAATAAAAAAATACTTTATTATTTGTCTTATTTCATATTAACATAGATTTTGTCAAAACAAATCCCATAAAATCGGTGAAGTCAAAATTTGTACTGAAGTCTATCTATACTAAAAAAAAGGCAGATTCAAAATTTCTTGTCTAATTTATCTTTTCCTTATCTAATTCCTTCTTATTATCTAATTGTATGGAGATCTGTTCTGATTTTGTTCAATCCTATAATTGTATTTGTATTATATCCAATAAAAACGGTTTACCAAAAAAAACCTCATAACATCGGATAAGTAAAAAAAAGTACGTAAAATCTTTACGAAAATAAAAAAGGCTTTATTTATTATCTTATTGTATGAAAATCTGTTCTGATTTGTTCAAACCGATTTCTGTATATTCAGATTCAGATTTTCTAATAAAAAAATTAACAACAATATATATCTACTTTACCCATTATAAATTACAAATCTCAAAATATCGAGCTATCATCTTCCTCACTGTCAACCTCATGCGAACAAAAAATATCCTCAATAAGTCTTTTATTCAAAACAATATATCAATGATTCGGGTTAATCAAACAAGTCAATATGTCTAATAGACCTATGCTCAAAGTTCAAATTATGAGAATATTTTTTCAAGACTGGGGTAGCACATACAAATCATATCTCGAGTTGGTTTTGCATGATAAAACTGTAAGCCAAATTATTTGAATTTTTGTTTTAATTTCGAAATTTGAAACGTATATTTTATTTTTTATTTATTTTCGTGTATGTATTTAGATATTTTTGTACATTTTTAGTGAAATAAATTTTCGATTTTTTTAATTATATTTTCAGATTTGCAATTTGGCTTATTTATTCTACATATCGTGTATGTATTTGGATAATTACATTATTCATATTTATTTTCGTGTATTGTAAAACTTTTATTGAATATTGCATTTTATAGTATAATAATCCCTAAATAAATATATCATGTGCCTCGCACAGGTCACGTACTATATATATATCCCGTGCATTTTTCTTTATTTATTTATTTATATAATTATAAGACTGAATAAATAATCTTAAAATTGTGCATTCCGTGCACGACTCTGTACTAGTTGTATTTCAAGGGACACAGAGAGAGGCTATAAATACATAAATAATTGAATGAGTATTTTTTTTTTCATTATTTATTTTTAGAATCTTCTCACCTTTTCTTTGATCGTCCTATTATTTTCGCTTGAAATGAAATTAATATCATTTTCATCTTTTAGTCACCATTTTCATTGGTTGGTGCAGTTGTTTCCTTTTCTTCTGGTCATGATTTTATGTACACGTTACATTATAATTTTAGTTCAATGTTTCTTTACAGAGTATGTAGTATTATAATTTTAGTTCAATGTTTTTTTACAGAGTATGTAGTATTGTTTATTTAAGACTTCAGTTGTAAACATCTATATACGGCAATCGGTTTTGCTATGAAGCCAACAATTGACTCCATAGTGGAGTCAACCTTCTATATACAATAAGTAAACTTATTATATTCTCTGATTACTTAAATAACATCAATATAATTTTATTAATCTGGTTGTTTTATTTGTTGTATATGGAAGATTGACTCTATTATGGAGCCAACGATTGGCTTCATAGCAAAACCGATACCGCAATATACAGTTATTGTGACAACACATGATATAGCATAAGGAGTTGTAGGGGCGGATCTACATGTAAGATGGGGAGGCCATTGTCCCCCTCAACATTTTTTTCTTTCTTTCTATTAAGTATATGTAAAATTAAATTTTATACTGATCCTCAATTTAAATAAATAAGTTAACGCTTTGATAAATAGTCTTACTTAAAAACAGAGAATTTAAAGAAAAGTATTAGCAGAAGAATCTGCACAACTATCATAACTCGTTTGTACTAGTCTATGTACTAATTATTGCAGATAATAATAGATCTTGTAAGTCTTTTATAAATACGTTTATATATAACTTAATACGAGGAGAAAATTAATATACAAAGCACTTAAGATAAGCAATTTAATGTGCTGGAAATATATGATATATTCTTATAGAAATTTGAGCATGAGATTTCTTTTTCTGTATTTTAATATTATAAGTTCAAGTCAACTATTAATATGTTCCATATTTTGAGAAAATTAAAACAACTCTAATTGCTAATAATGTTTGGAAGTACACATTTTTTTGTTGAACGTGTGATTCTTTTGAAAATTATATTATTTACCTCTTCCTCCATTAAAATTTTCTAGATCCGCCCCCGAAGAGTTGGGTTCTTACCCTCATGCCTCAGCTCCTACAAAGCAGTTCAATAAACGATTAGGCCTGTAATACTAGATGAATGTGCTTAAACGATAGCGACCTGGTGAAAGGTTTGTGGTCGGGGCAACCTAAGGTTACAAGGGTCGAGCTAAGAGATGCATGACTTAGGGAAGCAGGCTAAGTCAATAATGATGATGAGATAGCGAAAGCACTTAGACCAAGGCAATAACCAAGAGAGCTGGGGGGGGGGGTGTGGAATGGCTCTCCGATGGAGCAAATTATTCAGATAACTCGGGCCGAGCTTGAAAAGATGATTAACGAGGAAATGCCTAGTGCCTACCCATAAACGCCAACCTAGGGGTATTTTGCTAGAAGCGGCTTCCCGTGACATCAATTAGGGGTGATCATGGGTCGGTAAGGTTCGGAGATTGATAAATCTCCAGAACCGTATTGAAATTCAGAGATCACTAAAATTTGATCTCCGGAACCGTACCAAAAATTCGGTTCAGTTCGGTTCGTCCGGAGATTTTTATTTTTCGGTTCGGTTCAGTTCAGTATTCAAGTCTATCGGAACGATTCAGTTTGGTTTGGTTCGGTTCGGATATTAGAAATTATTTTTTTTTTATTTTTTTAAATGACCACCTAGTTATATTTTATTTTTTTATTTTTCGGTTCGATTCAGTTCGGTATTCAAGACTATCGGAACGATTCACTTCGGTTTGGTTCGGTTCGGATATTAGAAGATTTCTAGTTATTTTTTTAATTTTTTTGAATGACCACCTAGTTATATTTTATTTTTTATATGCTTTTTTTTTAAATCCTTCATCAATACTTCATCATATTAAAGATTTTATTTTAAATCTAACTTTATAAGTAACTCTTAATTTGTGCAACTAACAAAATATAGTTTTAAATCAACGTTAAGACTAAATTTGTGCAACTAATATTGAAATTTTAAAATTCAAACAAAATATAATATAGTTTTTTATTAAAGTAATATTTCTCTAACATTTAATATCATGTTAGTTATAAGATAAAATAAGACTAAGTATTGACAAATGTAAGTAAAGTTTATATATTTGATGCGTCCTTGCTTGCATGTGTCCACCGGCTTGAGTCCACCAAGCCGTCTGTGTTGCCGAGGTCCCTTGGAACCCTGTGCCTTATTTTTTCGTGATTTTGGATAGAGCAACCGATCTGTGGTTCGCCTCGCTTTTCTTTTATTGCGAATGAGGAGCCGATTTGTGCTTGTCCATTTTGCTTTTGTTCGCCGGCTTTCGGTTGTCCGAACTCATTTTTTTATCTATATATTTACATTTACCTTACCGATCGGAAAAAAAGTTTAAATATTTGTTTAAAAATATATTCCTTTAGCCTTTCATTCCATTTTAATTATTTTTTAAAACGGGAAAAATCAATTGTAGATCAAGTATTAGTAACCATGAAATTTAGTGAATCTTCATTGTTATTACTATATTTTATTTGCATTTTAAAAATCTCAAATTATATAGAATCAAAGTTGACATAAAATATATTAATAACACACATCTAATGTTATAATTCGGTTCTTCGGTTTGGTACGGGATTGGAAAGTTCGGTTCGGTCCTCGGTGCAGATAATTGTGAAATCTTCAGAATCATACCAATTTTTTTTTTTTGGTTCGTTTCGGTTTGGAGAAAGTCAAATGGTCAACAATTATTTTTCGCTTTGTAGTAATTTCGGTTTAGTTTTCGGAACCATTTAGAATTCTTTAGGTCCCATGCTCGTTCCTAACACCAATCATCCACCTATTATGAGAACAGACGACGAACACGAGCGGTCCATGACCTCTCCAAGTATTTCTTCGAGAGATTTAGCCTAGGAAAGGATGGAATTTCAGTTCCATGAACTCTAAATTATTAAATTTTCATATTCCTTAATTCTAAAAGAAATTGTAAAATGATGGTTATTTTTATGAGGGGTGAAAAGAAACATATAATTTATATATTAAACTATTATATATCATAAAAATGAAAGAAAAAGTAAAACTCAATATTAATATTCAAAACTATTTTAATACTAATCAATATTTTTATTGCTTTAATCTATACTATTGCTCCGTAGACCACACATGGTACGTTTAAAAATGTTGGGCATTTACTTAATATGATAAGGCTTTCCCACCAACCCTTGTTTGCTTTGAAGGATTAGGCAGGATATACTGCCTTATCCTGCCTTAATCCCTCGTTTGGTTGGAAGGATGATGGCGCGTTGGTATCCCTTCAGCTCGGGATTGGAACACCTGTAATCCTGGTTTCATCGGATAACTCAACCCCAGCTATTGGACGAGATAACAACAATCCTGGCATTTAATTACCATTTTTGCACCGAACTTTTATTTAACTGATTTATTCAGATGGGTAATAGAGTAATTTAAACCATTATGTTTGATTTTACATTTTTTTCTTTTTTAAACATAAAATTATCATAATCCTTATCATATATAACAAACATAGGATAATATTTATCCAAACAGTACAATACTTCAAAATTACACTATTTTAGTCCAATTCCATCCCAGTAAGCAAACATGGGCCAAAAGAATTATTGATTACTAATTAAAGAAAGCTTTTTAAATATTATTCTTAATATTTTTTTCCCATGTTTTTTTTTTTTTTTT
>CACSLK010027773.1:8674730-8695300 GCA_902706635.1 Striga hermonthica
GGGTCCTGGTTTTTGACAGGATGTTGGGTTCAGAAGGCTTGTCCGTGGCTTTCGAAGGAGTGGCATCCTTGGGATTGGGAGCTCGATGGTCGATTTTTTGGCGGTTGTCGGTTCGATGGCGGTTGTCGGTCTTATGGCGGTCGTCGGTTTTTTGATGATGACTGTCACTCTTCTGTTGGCGATCGGTGTTTTTGGTTTGACGATCGTCAACTTTGGAGGTGTTCGAGGACTTGTTGGCAGCAGTCGAGGTAGAAGACTGGTGTGATGTTTTGCCAAGAGGAGGTGGAGGGGTTTGGCAGGTTTGCTGTTGTTGTTGCTGTTGTTGTCATTGTTGAAGTTGCCGTTGTTGAAGTTGTTGCTGTGATTGTTGTTGCCGAGGTTTTTGCTGTTGTTGTTCCTTCGACGGTGGCGGGGGAGGCGGTGGAGTCTCTCGCGCAAGAGATCGTTGCTGCGGCTCTGGTCGATGTCCACCAGAACTGGCCGATCCCTCGGGTTGGTCGCTGGTCGAGCCAGAGGCTACCCCTGACTTCTTTTTTAGAGGGGTTTTCCTAAGGGAAATGTTGAAGCTGGGTACCTCTGCAAGAAAATAACAAAAGATCAGAACCAACATTAACAGGGGTAATCAAAATAAATACAGAGAAACGCATGAACACTTGACTAATCTGCTCGAGGATTACCTGGATCATCTTCAATCCGAATGAGATCGAGGACCTCATCGGTAGGAGGAGAACAAGTTTTATGGGTGCGAAGACCACAGTAGTGGAGAAAGTTCTCGTCCTTGAGTAGTCTTTCTGACGCAACGGTCTTAGAATTCCAAGTATGGACCCGTTGGTCGAAAAGAGGATTTGGAGGGGGGCCGAAGCAGCCTCTTGTGAAACTTCCTTGACCCAAGGGATCGAGGGCCAAGAAAAAGGGACATCAGGTTGAACAAAAATGAATTTATCGCTCTACTTGGGAAGATTAGAAGGAATATCATTAATAAAATGGGCGCCGTTGCGGCTCTTCAAATAAAAGCCTCGACCTTGTTTAGATGGGGTATAGCAATAGTGGAAGAAATCTAGGTTAAATTGACCTAAACGGACACGACAGAGAATAATGAAGGTGTTCATGAAACGGATAGTATTAGAAGGAAGTTGATGTTGGGGAAGCGAGAACCACTCAAAAATGCGAAGCAGCTCGGGACTTAGGGGGAAGCGGAGACCAAGTTTGAACTGAATCTCGAAAAAAGTATAACAATCCTGTGGAGGATGATCGTATTTGTCAGAAGAAGAAGACCCAAGGAAGCCCAACCAAGAGGTTGGCCGATTTTTTCAGGATTGAACCAAGGGTGAGAGAGAGAAGTAGAAGATGGACGCTTGGAAAGTTTCTTGGTCGAAGATTGTTTAGGAGGAGAGTTCGAAGGTCCAGGTGTGGAGGAAGAAGGCGGAATGGTTGAAGATGCGGGAACAGCGGGTGGAGGAGAAAGGGTCTCGCCCTCCTCTGGCTCGTTTAACGCGCCGAGAGCAGGTCGACGGCGGCGGAGAGGAATGTTATCCATAGTATCCCCGAAGTTGGAAGAAGTAACACGGGCAGTAAAAAAGATAGTTGGGACGGTCTCACCGGGACAAAGAATCGAAAGAGGAACGGCCTCAAGTGCGGAATGCAAGATCTCAACCGAATCAAAGGAGATGGTCGAGGTAGCAGGATCTGAAAACAAAAAAGAAAGGAACAATATCAAAAAGAGGAATTTGGACAAAAAAGAAAAGAGGAAAGAAGAGAAGGTTTCCAAAATTAGGGTTTTACGAAAAGGGCTATTTTGGAGAAATCGAAGAAGAAGAACAGGGGTTCCGGGAGAATTTCAAAAGGAAAGGACGAAAATTCACAAGTGATTAACAAGCGAATACCGACACCCAACACACAAATTCAAGATCCTCAAGCAGCAAACCTCAAGACACCCAATTCAAAAATTTGAAACACAAAATCTCAGATACTGGAAAAGTAAAATCAGGTGAGAAGCGACTTACTCATAATCGCGGATGAGAGATTTGGAAGAACTCAAAGGTCGCAGGGGAGATTGCCAGTAAAAATTAGGGTTCTTGCAAGAGGGATGTTTGAGCATAGGAGAGTTCAAAATTGCAAAGGTGGAAAAACTCAGAAAATTCGCTAAGTACTGAATTTATACTTGGAGAGTGGAAGAGTTGGGCAAATGAAGACCGTTGGATTAAAGCCAGATTGTACGGCGGGCAACATTAATTAGCACGGTACTCAAAGTGGGCGCGGTATGCGAGAAGGCGTTATCATTAAAACGCCGGACAAATGCCTGACAAGTGGGGCACGTGGCGAAAAAGTAGGGGCGACAAGAAAGGCGTATGGCAGAAGACTTTATTTCTGGCAATTAATGATGCATTATTCAAAAACTAAGCGGGAAATCCATCAGAAGGTCGATACCTGACACCACGTCACCTAGGAGGTCGATGGAAGTACAGATTCACTCTTAGGTCTAATCATTTAGACTCGACCAGAGTGGGGGGGACTAGATGATATAGGATATTATATACCCCGAGATAAACCGGTATGCTGAACCGGTTTAAGGGGTCATACTATGGAGGAATCGAGCCAGGTAATAAGAAGATCGAGCAAAACAACTTATCGACCAGTCAAACAGTCGACCAATCCATCGCTCGACCAGACAAGCTATCGAGCAACCTTATCGACCTCAGCAGGTCGAGCATCTCGCGGACTCAACACTCAATAGATCGGCCTAGTCACAAGCGCGTGTAAGAGCCTCCTACCGAATTTCAGGAGAATATTTACCCCATGTGCAGGAGGACACGCGTGGAGAATATATTGGGTGATAGCGATAACCACCTCTGACAGCTCCCAACGCCCCGCGCCACCTCTGACATGTGCGCGGCGTGTCCGACGGGCAGCTTGGGCAGCCAACTCATCCTTATCCGGGCAGCTATTAGGGCAGGTATCTCACCCCTATATAAAGGGGGTGAGCCTTTCTCCCTTAACACGATTTTTCCATTATTCAACTCCAGTATACTCATACACATACTGACTTAAGCATCAGAGGCTCTTCACCGGACATAACCCCCGGTGTGAGAGTTATTTGCAGGTTTCCGGCGTTCTACCGGTGAGGACAAGAATCGATCTACCCCAAACCGGACCAGAACGTGAACACTTGCATTACAATCTATTTCAAATTTGTATCCTAAAGGATGAAACAAAACACAAACTTTTAAATGTTCCAATTCGATTTCATTTTAAATTTTAAATTAGTATTATCTGACTCTATTTTATGTTTTATAAGAAAAACTGAATTAAAGAAAGTAGTAGCTAAATGATAATTGATTTTTAAATTTTAATTTTTAATTTCAAATTGGGCCCGATTTCTATGCAATCCGATTTTTTTAATAAACATGATTTGTTGCAATTAGGTAAAGATACATGTTATTGTATTTTACCTAATTCAAAATTCTCGATTTTATGGTAAACGAATTTTTGTAATAAAAAATGAGAGAATTTTACTTTTACAAAATTGTTATGTCGAATTTTACCTAAATTAATCATATTCTATGCAATCTGATTTTTTTAATAAACAATTGATCTGTTGCAATTAGAAATATATATATGTGATAATATTTTGTCTAATTCGAAACCCCCACTTTTATGGTAAACAATTTTTTTGTAATAAAAAATGAGAGAATTTTTATTTTTACAAAATTGGCATGCTGAATTTTACCTAAATTAATCATATTTCTATGCAATCCGTTTTTTTAATAAACAATTGATATGTTGCAATTAGAAAAGATATATGTGATAGTATTTTGCCTAATTCGAAATTCTCGATTTTATGGTAATCAATTTATTTATAATAAAAAATAAAAAAAGGATTTTGACTTTTGCAAAATTGTAAGCATAAATTGCAATTTACCTAAATTAGATCAACAAAACCCACGAATTTAGGGTGCATATAAAGCCTATCAACTTTCTTTTTTTTTTTAAATAATTTAAAAAGAAATTTCAAAAACTGCCAAAAATAGAATGCAATAAATGTTGGTTGACTTTCTTGTTACTATTTTTGGTAAATAGGTTGTCTCTTTATATATACTAGTACAGTACTCGTGCGATGCACGAGCCTAGTTTTTATTAAGGTAAACATTTAAATTTGGATGATTGGAAGAACGTAAAACACATGTATTGTAATAGACAAAATGTAACTTATATATTATGAAACACATCTGATCTTGTACACAACATTATTTGTTAATTTGATCTTTTGGTACATCGTCTATCACCACAAATTATATTAACAAATTATATTAGGATTCAGGATAAGATTAAATAAATCAATTAATTATTTAGCAGGATATATATGATATTTTGTAAGTGTGCAATCATTATTTATCTTGTAAGTGTGTTTAATCAGTTTCAAATTAATTTGTATGTAATAATATTTTATATATTATTCTATTATTGTGGACCATATAATTAGTTGGACCTAATTGAATTAATAGTCAAACTTTATTAAAGATGAATATGTATTTAATAGATTATTTAATGTTCTAATATTAAAGAGTCCAATGTGTGATGTTTAACTTGGACATTAAGTTACCTTAGAACATGGGGAATGGTAGTATGATTAGGATTCTAAGTCTCCTCCTCCTATATATACTACATACCCCTCTCTCCCATCTCATACGAAATAAAGTTCTCAACATCAAGGGCTTTATGGAAAGACGAGAGACGAGGGAGAGAAAAACAATTAATTCATAGGCAAAGACGAATCTATTGTTGGAGATTACGAGACGAATCCATCATTGAAGATTACGAAAAAAAGATGATCGTAGATCAACATCATAGATGAACAGGGAAGGACTATAGCTGGATTCTTGTAAGTTTCTATGTGCAATTTAATTTATGCAAAGATCCATGTTCTATGAATTAATAGAATTACATGCTTAGGGCTTATTCAATTCCGCTTAACAGTATATGAATATACCCGTTAAATTCTTACATTGTATTCTAGAGGATTAAACAAAATCCTATTTGTTAGGATGTTCCTCCGATTTCATTTTGAATTGCAAATTAATATTATTTGACTCTACTTTATGTTTAAAAAAAAAAGCCAAACTAAAGAAAGTAATAGCCAAATGATAAGAGATTTTTAAATTTTATTTTCAGTTTGAAATTGGACCAATTTCTATGCAATCTGATTTTTTTTAATTAACATGATCTGTTGCAATTAGGTAAACATACTTGTTTTAGTATTTTGCCTAATTCAAAATTCCCGATTTTATGGTAAACAAATTTTAATAATAAAAGATGAAAGAATTTTGACTTTTACAAATTGTCATACCGAATTTTACATAATTTAACCATGATTTCTATCCAACTCGACCCGGCGACTTTCCGAACCAAAACCGAGGGTCTTTTCCTTCTATGTCGCAGGGTTAAAACCAAAAAAGATTTGTTTTTTTCTATTTATTAATAAACAATTAACCTATTGCAATTAGTAAAAGATATATGTGATAGTATTTTTCCTAATTCGAAGTTTCTGATTTTATGGTAAAATTGTAAGCATCAGTTCGAAATTTACCTAAATTAAATCTACAAATCGCATGAATTTAGGGTGCATATATAGTTGGTTGATTTTTTTAGAAATAATTTAAAAAACTATAAAAACTGTTAAAAATAGAATGCAATAAATGCTAGTTGACTTTTCTTATTACTACTTTTAGTAAATTGTTTGTCTTTTTATACATACTAGTACAAATCCCGTGCGTTGCACGAGTAAATTATTAATATTTATAAATTAAAAATTCTCATTAAATTATATTTAAAAATTAAAAATATAGAACCAATATGTAATACAATTTACCTATATTAGTTTAGTTAAAATGTTATATTAAATTTAAATTATGAAAAATTACATAACACATGTCTATTTAAAATTAGTACACAATTCGTAAGATGCATGTAACGGGTAACAAAATACAATATATTAGTTCCAAAATAAGTGTCATTTTAAAATTTTATTCAAAAATTTGATTTTACTACAATGTGATTCCATAAAATAAACATTTTGGTAAAATTTTATCATATATTTAAAGATAGTAATTATAAAGTTTATATTGTTTTATTATTTAAAACGATAATGTTTTTGTCTAGACTATCTAAATCAAAAAATTTAAGCAATTGAGTAATTTATTGAATTATAAATAATCGAATATTCTATTTACATCCAAGTTAATATTGACCCGTACGTTATTAATAATTACTTATTTGACTTTTAAATTTGGAACGAAGTTGGACTACACAATAAATTAATATATATATATATATATATATACATTTTATCTCGTAATTTTTTGATTTGTTGTCGGTCACCTTATCATTCAAATTTATCAACCAATTATCTAGAATTAAATTCAAAATTTTAAAATTTATTAACATTTGTTCAAAGATCATTCTCATTTTCAAGAGATATGCATACCAATATGTCAAATTATCATCAATATCTTACGGGAATATGCTAAAATTTTATAATCATATCACCTTGATTTCATAATAAATCTACCTAAAATTCGATTTTCATACTCATATCAAATGAAATTCATACCACTTATTTTATTTTCAAAGTTTAAAAATACACTTATATTCATACAAAATAAAATTCATATCATTTAAATTCGGATATTTCATACCACAATAAAATAACCCACTATATACCATAAATTTGAACATTTCGTAATAACAACACGCTTCCTACCCAAAAAAAAGGTCATGAGATTCCTAAAAAAAATTCCCAATTTATACGAAAGCCGAATTTATTAGTTTTACCAACTTTATATCATAAATTGATTAATTAATTTTTATAGGCGGAATTTTTACAAAGTTTCAAAAAAGATTACCAAGATTAGTAATTTAAAATTTTTTTTGGCAGAATTTTAGTTTTTTATTTTAATAAATACAAACTTATACATGTATACAAGGAAGGTCTCAGTTGTGCGACGCACAGCCGGCCCAGGGTCCCAAATGTTTTTTTTTTTTTTTTTTGGTACAATGAAGGGAGATAACTTGCTTAAACTAGGACTAGTCGGGGGAGAGACGCCCCTCTACTATCGTGATCTATCCACTCGCCCAGGCATGGGGGAGGAATAGATAGTCGCTGAAGCCCCGTCTCGATGGACCCGGCCAACCTTGCCAAATGATCAGCTGCCAAATTCGCTTCTATGTGAACGTGTCTCACGCGAAGACTCCACTCCCGCTTTATTAAGGCTTGAAGCACCGTGAACATTGCCTCAGGAGCACCAACAAAGCCCTCAGGCCTAGAGACCACGTTCGTCACACTTTGGTCTATCAACTTCAGCAATAACTCGCCTATACCCCAAATCCCATGTCAGTTGAAGGCCGTCAAACAGCCCCCATCGCGGTACCTAGTCCAATATTGAAGAGAAAGCCTTCGACCCAACGGCCCCCATCATCGCGAAGAAGACCATCGACGCTACTCAAGCCCGTGTGTCTATCAAACGATCCGTCCGTGTTCAGTTTGATCCAGCCCGGATCTGGTGGAGTCCACAAAATCTGGCGAGGGATGTACGAAGCCGCTCCCACCTTCGCATATGCTGCCGCCTCACGTGCATAGCTAGTCGCGATGTTGACAACCTCAGCTCTTTTGGCCTCGCAACTAATAGAGAGATTTTTGAAGATACGTTCGTTTCGCCATGTCCATAACCTCCATGTCGCAATCACATATGTGCTAGCCCAACTGTCAACGGCACCTACTCGACCTTTTAGAAAATTCGAACGTAACCAAGTCTTTATCGGGTGCCGAAAAAATTCGCTTCTATAATCCGACAGGAGCATGAGGTCCCAAAAGGCCATGGCGAGCGGACAATCCTGTAATACATGGATGACCGATTCACCGTCTCCACAGTGGTCACACGCCTCGGACACCGCAATGTGGCGGCGAACTCAAGATTGGTGAGGAGACTGTCATTCGCAACGAGCCAGATGAATGTACGTGCCCGTTGCGGCACAGGGCCCGCCACAGAATTTTCCAAAGAGCTTGGCCTACTGTCCTAACAGTTGCAGAGAGAGCCTTGTACGCTGACTTAGTGGAAAAAAAGGCCGTTCTCCGAGAAAGCCCAGATAAGGCGATCGGCCTGTCGAAGCTCACGGGGGAGGAATTCCGACCAGTCGGAGAACCACCGATGCTGGGAGAATGCCGTGAAGTGACTCCCACTTCTAAAGGCCCGACGCATCGTCAAAATCAGAAACCGTGGTGAAGAGGTTATCGACAAAGGCCGGGTCAGAGACGTATGTGATTAGAGGTCCGCCCGGACCTACCCATTTATCGATCCAGAAACGGGCCTTGGCTCCATTACCCAATTCTCAGCAGATCCCCTGCACCACGTGAGGCCAAATCGAGTAGATGGCGCGAAACAAAGCTGAGCTTTGGCGCCTCGGGAAGGAATTTATGTCGGCCGAGAGATTAAGGCCATATTTCGCTGTAATAACACGCACCCATAAAGCATCCGGTTTCGCCAATAATCCCCACCCCAGCTTCATAAGTAAAGCTTTATTCATGCGACGAGAGTCCTTTAAACCCAAACCCCCTTCATTCTTGGGTTTACACACATCCGCCCAAGCGACCAAATGTAACTTACGCCGCTCAGCAGACCCACCCCACACAAAAGCACGACTCTTACGCTCGAGCCCCTCCGTAGTGGTACCCGGTAGCAGAGCGGTTTGCATAGAGTAGTAGGGTAACGTTGACAACACTGACTGAGTAAGCGTCACCCGCCAGCCAAAGAAAGCGAGGACATGCGCCAACCTGCTAGCCTAGCTTCGGTCTTCTCCAAAATGCGAGAATAGGTATGCTTGGACACTCGACCATGGATTACTGGCACTCCCAAGTATTTCCCCAAATTATCCGTTAGTTTGAAGTTTAGGGTCGAAGCCAATCTAACCTGTTCGTGGGCTGCCACATTTTTTGAGAAGAAAATTTGCGTCTTCTCCGAGCTGACTTTAAGCCCCGACTCGTTACTGAAAAGGTCAAGAATCTGCTTTAGAACTACAACTTGATCATCGGAAGCCCCCAAGAATAGAAGAAGATCGTCAGCGAACATTAAGAAAGGCACGGTGACGATCCCTCTTCCCACTGATATCGGGCGCCAGGAGAGTCCCGTGACCGCTGTACAAATCCGTTGTACTAAGCATTCCATGCACAGTACAAATAAGTAAGGGGAAATCGGATCGCCTTGTCTCACCCCTCGAGTGAGTCGAAATTCCTCCCTCACTGCCCCGTTCCACAACAAGCTCATGGAGGACGAGCTCACACAAGCCATGACCGCCCGGGTAAACCGCCCTCCAAATGTTTTTAATTTAATAAGAAATGAAGATTTCAAAATCTGTTACTAAGTTCTTAACGGTAATTAAATAACTTGCGAAGTGTCATCATGTTCCTGTAATTAGGATGATGAGTAAATAGTGACGTATAAAAAATAGAAAGACATTGCATAAAAGAGCAAGCATCACAATAACAACCTTTCAAAAACTATATATATTGTACAAATTCATCATACATTAAAAGGAATTCTTTAACAGATAAAATATTAATAAAAAAGAAATAAATTAAAATGAAAAAAAAATCAACTAAAAAACATAGCAAAACATTATATCATAACATATTACGCGGTATTCGTTAACAGAGTTAATAAGCGAGCGAGGTCATAGGCAGGGGCGGAGTTACATAGGAGCCCGTAGCAGCACGGGCACCTTTTTTTTTCCCGAAATGATAGAAGATATTATAAATCAAAAAGCACAAGAGTACAAATTACAACTCGAAGCCATAACCACAAGCTGAATAAATTGAGAAGACTGGTCAGGAGACCGCCCAAATCCGACACTAGCGACGCTAGAATCCCAAAACAAGACAACAAAACTAACCAAATAACTACTAAACTCCCAACATGAGCTTATTAGTAATATAGTGTATATATGCATTATTATATTGACATAAAAAATACATGTTATTAATTATTATGTAAAGTTATTTCAATATAAAATAAAATAAAAATGAAATGTTTAAAATTATTTATTAACCTTCAATAGTACGTTATTTTATAAGTTGTTGAATTTATACTTATGCTATACTCAACTTCTTGTTTATTTTAGTTTCTCTCTCAAAATACATAAAAAAAAAAAATATTATACATAAATGTATATATATACAAGAATTGGTTCAAATGTGTCTATATTCTTAAAATGAGAATGTGAGACTAAATCTTAGCAATTAAATAAAAAACAAGGTGTCTGCACTGTCTGGTTAAGATTTAATCTTTTTTATTTTTTTAATTAGTTAAATCTTGATTTGACCGTTGATATCCGACGTTGACCGTTGACCGTAGTTTGTGTCCCCGTTGTCTTTAAGGTCTGCGTCCGCCCCTGGTCGTAGGCGAGGGAGGTAGTAAGTGAAAGAGGTGGTAAGGTAAACCTTATTCTCAATTATAGTGGATATTTGTGGACTATAGGTGGCTGGTGACGAGGGAAGAGAAAGGTCACGTTGTAGGTGTACAAAAAAGAGTTGAGGAAAGAGATCCCAACAAACACTGCTATGGATAGAATCAACTGGCCCATAAAAAGTCAAATATCGATTTCAGAATTAAAGATAGTATATTTTTATTTTTAAATAAATCTTTAAGTTTTTTTTTTTTTCCAACGATATGAAAATCTCCAATAAAAATGGACCAAAAAGGTCAATGTACAAGGGTAAAACCCCAATTCCGAACATAACATGAGAGGGTCGCACAACTGCTCTCTAATCGAAACAAACACAAGGAGAAAGAACAAGATCCCCACCCAGATTCTACAGAATACAAAGCAAGACCAGAACCAGAACCTCGACTATAACCACCCAACATCAACTAAGACAACAAGGAGCACTATTACAAATGGAGACATACAAGATAAATAACTGACACACAAGACCTAACTTATCTCATATGCTCCTCTATATGCCAAAAGAGTTGCTCTTCTTGAAGTCCAGCCAGTCTGCCAAGGCTGCTTGGATGATCCAGCTTTCCTCTAGCCATTTGCCCTCGAGTACCCACAGATTTCTAGCTCTCCAAAGCCACTATAATATATATGTGGAGAGTTGGATTCTTTCCTCAGCACAATCCTCAGTAACCATGCCACTCACCCACCACCACCATTGTTTTATAGATAGTTGCTCCTCCTGCACTCTACTCTAGTGAACTGGTGATAATTTCCAAACTTTTCTAGCCTTTCTGCACAAGAACAAACAATGTTCCTGTGATTCTTCCTCCTCCCCACAGACTCTGCAAATGGTCTCAATGTCCATCCCCCTAGCCTGCAAATTAGTGCTAACATGGAGAATATTGGAAAAGCTCTGCCATATAAACAATTTCACCTTTCCCATAACTTTGAGGCTCCAACATCTTCTCCTAGCTTTCCTGTTCCTGCCAGCCAAGTCACTAGATTCAGCAAATGGTCTTTGCCCCATTTTGACAGACAAGAGATTACAGTAAGCTCTCTTGACTGAGAACTTTCCTTTCAACACAGAAGAGCACTGCCATTGGTCAGATATTATGGGGTTTAAAGACTTGATCTTTAAAATCTTCTCAGCATCATCCTCTGCAAACAACACTCTAATAAGATTTTCATCCCACTGTACTCCATCAGCTAATAGCAGATCCTTGACCCAGAACAGAATACCATCCACATCCACTCTCAGATTAGGCTTTCTACAATATAACCCAGGGACCCAATTGGCCTCATTAATTCGAGTGGTCTACCCATTTCTAATAACAATACTCACATGTTTCTGCAGCTTAGGCAAGAGAGAAGCCCAAGAGTTCCAAAGCCAAGATGCCCCCCAGAGTTTTTCCAATCAAATATAGAGCAGTTTTTCAAATATTTGATTCTGAGAACTTTGCACATGAGGATGTCAGGTTGTTCAATAAGCCTCCACAACTACTTGATGATCAATGCTTTATTAAAGAGTTGCAGATCCGGGAACCCCAATCCCCCATCATCTTTGGGTGTAGTCAACTTATCCCATGAAAACCAGTGCATACTCATCTTCTGTGCATCTCCTTTATTCCACCAAAAATTGGAAACAACTCTGCAGATTTCCTTACAAGTTTGACAGAAAGAATAAAGCAAGACATCACAAACATAGGCAGAGCACAAAGCACAAACTTCATCAAGATTTCTTTACCTGCAGTTGATAAGAAAGTATTTTTCCAGCTACAAATCCTCTCCCTCACAGCATTCACCACATACTGGAATGTATCAATTTTGGAAGCTCCTATGCCCAAGGGTAACCCCAGATATTTGGATGATATCTTAACAACAACTCCATGAAGAATAGAGGATAAATAAGCCTGCAGATTCTCAGAACCATTCTTACTCAGAAACATAGAAGATTTATGAAGATTGACCTTTTGCCTAGTAAAGATTTGATATTTCTGAATCATATCCAGTAGTAACTCAGCATCAAAAGCATTGGCTTTGCAAAAGACAAGGGCATCATCAGCAAACATTAAATGAGAGAGGATAGGCCCATCTCTAGACAACTTAATTCCACAAAATACTCCAGCATTAATCTTAGCTTTCAGATAAACATAGAAGACTTCAGACACAAGGATAAACAGGTAGGGTGACAAGGGGTCATCCTGCCTTAATCCTCTAGAAGCAGTCACATACCTACAGACATTCCCATTAAGGTTAAATTAAAAAGTAGGGAATGAAATGCAGTTAATCACCCACTGGACAAACTTTCCATGAAACCCCATTTTACCCATAATCATCTTGATACAGTCTCACTCTACCCTGTCATAGGCTTTCTCCATGTCTAGTTTAACAGCCATGAAAACATTGGGCCCTTCTGTGAAGGAAGTGGAAAATTTCTTGGGCAATAACTACATTATCCAACAACAATCTTCCAAGGACAAATGCAGTTTGCTCAGGGCTAATGCAAGCATCTAAACAGGACTTCAACCTCTCAGCCAACAACTTAGCAATGATTTTATATAAGACCCCACACAGACTAATTGGTCTGAAATTTGTCAAAGCTTCAGGAAACATACACTTGGGAATCAAAGTAATGATAGTATGCTTCCAATTCTTCAATAGATGCTCAGTTCTAAAAAAACTATTAACAGCAATGCACACATCATCTTTAACAATGGGCCAAAATTTTTGAAAAAATAAGGCAGACATACCATCATCACCAGGTGACTTCTCAGGAGCCATTGAGAACACAATAGCCTTAATTTCCTCCTCCTCCACTCCTCTGATTAAGTCATTGTTGAGAAAATCAGTTATGGATACAGGAATATGATGAAAAAGCTCCTCACTCCCACTGGACCCCTCAGAAGTAAACAGATTTGAATAGAAAGCTGATACATGCCTCTCCATGGATTCCTGATTGTCATAAACTTCTCCAGTAGCAGAAATGAGCTTTGAAATGCAGTTAGATTTTCTTATTTGGGCAGTACATGCATGAAAAAACCTGGAATTCTGGACACCAGCTTTAAACCAGAGAGCTCTGGACTTTGCTCTCCAAAACCACTCTTCCTCTTTGTGAGCTTGATCAAGGTCAGCCTTAATAGAACCCCACTCCTTCCAATCCTTATCTTTATCTTCCTCCCTCACAGACTCCAGCCTAGTTGTAAGCACTGCAATATCTTTTTCACTATTTCTGTGAATGGGTTTGTGCCAAGCTAAAATAGCCATTCTTGTAGATTTAACTTTCTGATGAACCTCATACATAGTTGACCCTTCTACCTGCACTTGCCAGCCCTTCTTCACAGCCTCTTGCACCCCCTCTAAAGTAGCCCAATTACTAATAAATTGGAATCTCTTATGTCTTTTTCCCATCTCCTTATCAGTATCAAACATGATGACATTATGATCAGAGGCAGATCTTTAGAAGTTGGAGTCTTCCATATTAGGAAATTTGGTTAACCAATCAAGGGAGGCAAAGATTTTGTCCAACCTTTCTTCCACATATCCATCCCCAGCTCTATTATTCCCCCAAGTAAAAAAAGATCCCAGTTGGGCCACCTCCTGCACCTCCATATTCATGAGAAACTCTTGAAACCCCACAAAACTGCTAGGGCTCCTCCTTACCCCCTCTTTTTTCCTCATTTGAAATTATATCATTCCAGTCACCCGCCATCACCCAACTATCTCCCCATTGTTCTTTACAGTCTAAGAGTATAGCCTATTGCCTCCCCCTTTCACTCCTATCAGTACTCAGGTACACAAATATGAACCACCCCCATTCAATCATTCCCACCCCCTTCAATTCAACTTGCAAACAGAAGTCATTCCCCATAATTTGCTTAATCACAGTACTACAGTCTCACATAAGCAACAGCCCTCCTCTAGTGCCATTAGGGCTTACCAAATGCCACCTATCTTGGTATCCCAGCTTCCTACAAACTGTTTGAGTAAACTGCACAGATTTCTTGGTTTCAGATAAAAAAACAACATTTGGGTGGTGGATTCTTCTAGAATCCTTGATCTGGGAGACTGTGGAGAGCCCACCCAGCCCTCTACAGTTCCATGCCATGGCCTTCATTGGTCACATTGGGGCCATTTATGGCTGACCTTCTCCACCAAAATCAGTCCACTGTCACTCTTCTTTTTTTTACCCTCAACTCTATCTGCTTCTTTCTTTCCATCATCATAAATCATTAAGGCTTTGCTCTCTTGAGATTCGCAAGTTAAAACTGATTACTAATTTCCATTGGGCCTCTTTGGAGAGAGCTTTTGGGAAGAACTCTTCTTTACCACCTAGCCCCTGATCTTTTTCTTAAATCATACTTACATAGATCCCCTACTTCAGTAGTTACTAGAACTTCTTTTGTCTGAGAGTACTCTTCAACTTCCATTCTATTCCTGGTATCCTCCTCACTTGCTTTAGAGGCACAAGGAATAGCAGTTTGAAGCACTCCCACAGCCTTTTGAATATCTCCAGCTCTTCCACTTGGACAACCCTTTTCCCCAACTAACTTTGGGGAATCATCATTGAGCTCATTACTTTTAATAATCTCCTGATGGCCTAAGTTAGATAAGATGTTCTCAAAGACCAAGGAGTCTTGGACTGGAATGTTTGGAGGCTGAGTAGATTTCTCTCCTGAGCTCTCAGACTGCAAACTCCTTCCTCCTGCAAAAGTTTTCAGAAGTCTTGAGCCACTCTCCAAACTGCCCATCTACTACACAGTTATTCTCAATGTCTTCTAGTCTCTTGTTACAGCTTCTGTCAAGGTGCCCTATCATCCCACAATAGTAGCAAAGATTGACAAGCTTCTCATACCGAAACACCACCATCACTTTTTGATTCCCCAGCTTTATAGAGGTGCACCTTGGAATTGGCTCATTGATATTAATGGACACCAAAATCTTCAGAAAACTTCCCACATCACCACTAACTTTGCAGACAACTACGTTCTTAACTTTATTGAAGATCTTCCCCACTTTCAGACCAACCTCCGTACTCATCCAATTCAGGGGTACATTGAGCACCTGAACCCACAGAGTAATTTCATCAAAGCAACTGTGCTTACTATGCAGGCCTCGAAACCACTCCTTTAAGATCAGATATTGGTTCTCATACATCCAGTTGTAACCGGCAACTACCTTCTTCTTATCTTCCTGGGACAAAAATATGAATTGGAAGAAATTTTCACTGATCTCCTTCACCTCCATGGAGTGTTGCATTCGCCAGATAGTACCCATGGTGCGCTTTACTCCTAGCAGCCCAGCATGCATGTCCCCCATAACTTTCCCAAACAGACTTCTATTGCATTCCTCATTACTAGACTTAATATCGTCACCTGTAATTTCTGCCTCCCCCGCTTCTTTCGCCGAGAGGGACATATTGAATAGCTTCTGCAGAACTCCATCATCCCCCTCCTCTACCTTAGTCATATTCGACGGCGAAGCCGCCATAACGCAACCACCCGCCCACCAATAAAGAGAAACCCCCAAATCGAAACCCTAGCAAGAACACCACCAATCCCCAAAATTAACCCAACAACTCACACCCGCACCCTAAATAGAACAAAATGGAAAGGGTAACGACAACAAGAAGAACCAGCTACCTCCGGCAGTTACCGAAATTCCTCTCTCACCCAAGAAAATATCGATCTTACCTGAGAAAATAGCGGTCGGCAATCGCCGGAATGAAAATGGGGACAGTTGGTTTTGAATAAACATAAATAAATTTTTAAGTTCATTTGATTATTTTTGTGCGTATGTGTTTGAATTAGAGTTTTCAACAAATGTAAAACATATTTTTATTTTTAAAGTAATTAAGTGTTAAAATAATTGATTAAATGTGCGTATCAAATCTTGATGCATGCAATTTTGTGTATATGATAATACTAGTATAACACCCGTGTATTACACGGGTGCTTGCTAATTTTTTCTTAAAGTCTAAAATTAATGAGAAAAAGTAGTTGAAAATTTAAATACTTTTTACAAAAATATATATATTATTATATATTAGCATAAAAAATTTTTATTTGTGCGACTTACCTGTTTTATATTATAATAATTTTTAATTTACAACATATAACAACATTAAAAATAAATATATCAGTTGATAAATAATTTTATTTTACTAATAAATTTTATTAAATATTATTATTTTTTATTATTATAAAGATAAATATAATTTATTTATTTCATATATACAATATGGATGTCAAATCGAAGACCATCAAAAGGTGATTAATTTGATATATAATATATGTAAAATCAAAAAGAAGTACAAAAGTTATCAACTTTTAAAATACATTTATAATTCAATAGTTAATTGAAGGAAACAAATCAAAATCAGGGATATATTAGTCACTTAGTGTCTCACTATATAAAATTACAAATAATTAAAAGGTTATATTAGTACAAGTGATATTGAAATACCTAAATTAGCTAAATAATATTTATGGAATATCCGAACCTAAATTATTAATTATTAATATACAATATTATTTGTCCAAACTTAATTACGTAGCATGATTCTTCGCCAAGTAGGATTCCGAATCACCAGAAGCAGCCACGTAAGCTCAGCGCATTCTGGAATTATATATAGGGAGGATTCTCAAATTTCTTAACTTATGTAAAATTTTGATTTGGTTTTTTAAAATTTATTATTTTAAATCATATAACTCCGTATAAAATATTGATACATGCAATTTTCTTTATAAGATACTATTCCCAAATTTCTCAACTTATAAAACGTTTGACATAATTCCATTGCCCTCTGCTCTTGACAAATTTCTTAAAAAGGTGAATGATAACTGTACAGACTAAAAATTCTTTATAAACTTTTAATGGACACAACACATATTTTAATTTTGAAAAACGTGTTAAAACATAATTCCATTGCCCTCTGCTCTATTTAACATTAGAGCCCAAGTTCCACATGTGTTTTTTTTTTTTTTTCGAAACGAAGAATATTATAACACATAAAAAAGGAAACAAAGTTACAGGAACACCAACATACACAAACTAAGCCACACTGCAACAGCAGAACTAAAAACCACAAAGAAATGGAGACCAAACACTCGGTCTAGAAGAAATAAGAGACTAATAGCTTGTCTGAAGGGCAGTATAGAATACTGAGGCCCGAAGACGTGCTAAAGCCAAACAATGAAGAAACTAGCAACTGAAAGCACCTTGTTAGCAGAGCAAAAGAAAAACAAAAACTAAACTAAATCAATAGAAGTGAATTCAATCCACTCTGAACAGGCACAATCCACCAATGCCTTTTCAGCAATCCACTGTTTTTTGAACACCCAAAAGTTCTTCGCTTTCCATAACCACCATAGGATATATGTGGTTAACTGGATTCTATCCTCAGCAGCCTTAAGCTTGTGTATAAGACAGATTTCCTTCCACCATTCTTTGAAACTTGTCACCTCAGAGTCTAAGTCATCCCAGGAGATTGGAGCCAATTTCCAGACTTTCTGTGCTCTTGAGCAATTAAAAAGGATGTGCTCAGTTGTCTCTATTGACTCCCCACAAGCCTGGCAAATGATGTCAATATTCAGTCCTCTTTTGCAGAGATTTTTCTGAGATGGTAGGATTCCAGAGAAGCACCTCCATATGAAATGTTTGATCTTTCTCTTTATCTTGAGCTTCCAGCTAATATTTCTAACCTTGCTGATCCAAGAGGCTTGATTGCTTGACTCTGGAATATCCAATCTCAGAACTTTGCCTTGCATAAGTGCCTTATAGGAGGAAGATACTGTGAAGTGTCCTTTTTCATTGTGTTGCCAAGAGGCTCTATCTTGCTGGTCTCTGTCAATAGTGCTGATTTGGAGAATGGCCTCACATTCTGTTTCTGGGAAGTTGTCTCTTACAAGCTGCTCATTCCAGGAATTAGAGAGGGGTAGGAAAAGGTTACTGACCCATATGAGGTTGCTAGCAGTGGAGGAGTCTGTCTTGCAAGGCTTGTGGTTAGGCAGGCCTGGGACCCAGGGGTGCTCCCAGATTCTTGTTCCATTGCCATTTTTTATAATCTGCAACAAACCCTGTTCAAAAAGAGGCTTAAGAGTCATCCAACTCCTCCAGAGCCAAGAGCAGCTCTGGGGAGGATTAGTGTCCAAAAAAGAATCATTTGGGAAGTATTTGTGCTTAAGGATTTTGGTCATGAGAAGTTGAGGCTGGGTGTGGATCCTCCAGAGCTGTTTGAGGATAAGAGCCTCATTGACAAGTTTGAGATCAGAGAACCCAAGTCCACCCTTGTCATTGGGAATGGTAAGAAGGTTCCAATGTTTCCAGTGTATGCCAGATGCTTGAGAACCCCCCTTAGACCACCAAAATTTAGCTAAAAGACTGGCAATTTGAGAGCATATACTGGATGGCAGAAGGAAGCAAGACATCACAAAGGTTGGGAGTGCACTCAACACAGCTTTAATAAGGACTTCTTTTCCAGCCGAGGAAAGAAATTTGCTTTTCCAGCTGAAAATTCTATTTTTGACTGAGTCCACAACGAATTTAAAGGTGTCCTGTTTGGAATGGCCAATGCCAAGGGACAGCCCCAAATATCTGGATGATGTGTGAATTTGGATCCCATTAAACAAGCAGCAAATGGCTGATCTGAGAGAGGACGGGGTGTTCTTGCTAAAGAATATGGAGGACTTAGAAAGATTGATCCTTTGTCCTGAGCAAATTTGGTAGTTATGGAGGATATTCAGAATCTCAAAGGCTTGTTGAGGGGTGGCTTTGCAAAAGAGTAGGGTGTCGTCCGCAAATAACAAGTGAGAGATAGATGGACCTGATCTGGAGATTTTAAGACTTGTAAGAGAACCTTGCTGGACAGAAGAATTTAGAAGAGCAGGCAATAACTCAGAGACAATAATAAATAAGTACTGGGAAATTGGGTCGCCCTGCCTCAACCCTCGAGATGGGGATAAAAAGCCACTTTTCTGCCCATTTATGTTAAAAAAGAAACTCGAAGATGTAATACAAGCCATGATACGATTTATAAAGTGAATATGAAAGCCCATCTTAACCATGAGAGATTTGATGCAGTGCCATTAGATTCTGTCGAAGGCCTTTTCCATGTCAATTTTGATAGCCATAAAGTAGCTAGATCCCGATCTATGCCTATTTAGATAATGAATGGCTTCCTGAGCTATAACTACATTATCAAGGAGTTGCCGATTTTGGATAAAAGCAGCCTGAGATACACTAATGCAAGCTGAGAGACAAGATTTTAGCCTGAAGCCAAGATTTTTGAAATAATTTGTACGCAACACAAAAAAGGCTAATGAGACTGTAATGTGTAACCTTAAGAGGATTTTTGAAGTTTGGGAATGGGGGTGATCATTGTGTGATTCCAAGATTGAGACGTAAAGCCAGAATTGAAAAAGCTGAAAATAGCATCACAAAGTTATTTTTTTATAATGTCCCAGTTTTTTTGAAAGAAAAGGGGAGACATACTGTCGTGGCCCGGGGCCTTGTTGGGATTCATGTTGTCCAGAACTTGCCTAATCTCATCTTCACTCACATTCGACAGGAGCCTGGAGTTCATGGCTGGGGTGATGGATGGTTGGACGCAATCAGTGATGCTGTCGTCATCTGTGAGCTCAGAACGCTCTGAGGTGAACAGGTCTTTGTAAAACTTTGAAATGCAGGCTTCAATTTCAGCTGAGGAGGAGCATATGGAGTTGTCATCTTTGAGTAGTCTGGTAATGGCATTTGCTCGTCTCCTTTGGGTAGTGAAGGCGTGGAAGAAACGAGTGTAATGCAAGTGTAAGCGTCCTGGTCTGGTTCGGGATAGATCGATACTTGTCCTCGCCGGTAGAGCGTCGGAAACCTGCAAATAACTGTCACACCGGGGGTTGTGTCCGGTGAAGAGCCTCCGATGCTTAAGTCAGTATGTGTATGATATATTAAAGTAAAAGTATGGAAAAATAGAATGAATCCAGGAAGAAAGGCTCACCCCCTTTATATAGGGGTGAGATACCTGCCCTAATAGCTGCCCGAATAAGGATGAGCTGGCTGCCCAAGCTGCCCGTCCGTACTCTGACACG